>MU782623.1:0-36595 GCA_026770625.1 Nicotiana glauca | reverse complement strand
AGGCCGAAGTCCCTTCTATGTTTTAGTTTGTTTTCTTTGTTTCAAGACAAACAGTATGTAATATCATTTCAGACTTGTTTTTAGTATTCTATAGCAGTCCGTGAGCTAGTGACACCAGACTCTGGGTAGAAATGTGTTTCAACTTCCGCAAATTTTATTTCAGTTATATAAGCTTAAAGTCTTCCGCTTTATTTAAAATATTTTCGTTTATCTATTTTGTTAAAATGTCATCAGTGAAAGGTTTTGGATATTTGGCTTGCTTAGCTCCGACAGTAGGCGCCATCACGAATCCCGATGGTGGAAAATCCGAGTCGTGACAATTATAGTACAATATCTTATTGGTAATCAATTATGTTTCTCCAAAATAGTAATAATTGGCTTTTCTAGAGCTCTCAATTAATTTTTTACTACCACAGATTCATCAACATCCATGTGGTGAATATCTCTTTTAAAGAGAAAGTTATACCATTATGATTATGGTCAAAATTATATGCAAGATATGTTTCTTGCATTATTGTTGTCCTTTAATAATCACATTGCCAAAATATTTTGGCGTACAATAGGTACGTGATCAATGACTTCATGCCATAATAATGACATTATTTTCTTATATCATCTTAAACCTCCTTCTAGAGGTGAGTGTGGGGTATTCCTACCACTAGCACGTTCATATTCTTCCAAGAATGAATATGTATTCATAAATCAGATGTTGTCACATTCACATCATGAATGGACCATAATCATCTTTATGTGCTTTACAAAATCTTATGTCAAATCAATGACAAATATTACTTTCACAAAGTGAAGGGTTATTTTGACAATACTTATTGTTCTCATTACTACAATGATGACGATATAATTTCGTCTATTGCCACGTCCACATCCATTGATCATTCATGGTTATAAATTTGTCTTCTTTCAGACGTATTACATAGTGCTATCACATTCTCTTAAGGGAATGAGAATGGAGCAAATTCAATGGGACGAGTTTTCATTCTTTACCCACAATCATACATTTGATCATGGCAAGGTATAGAATTTTACGACTTCAGGTGGTTATAATTTCTTACAAACTCCACTAGAGTTATAATCAAACTTTATTGTCTTTGCTTGTAAATGAAATCAAATTATAGAATTTCAAGAATTTAAAAGAGAAAAATAAAGTAAAATACTTACCTTAAATCCGAAATTTAATCATGAAGAAAGTTTATGAAATAATTGACAATCATTATGCTCAATTCCAAAACTTCTAATCAATTGGTTAGAGTCTCGTACTGATAACGTGTTATGAAACAATAAAACTAGAAGAACAATATTGCAGAAAAAGAGAGAGTGAATTCTTATTGAATAGAACCCTCTATTTATAAGGAGAGAGTGATTTAGCCACCAAGTAATGAACCCTAGAATCTCTTTAAATATAGATATTCACCGTAAATACAATTCTATTTATAACATGAATAAGTTAAACAAATTAAAGACAATAAAACAAAACAAAGCTGGCACATTTCATCCTTCGGTCCTTCCCCAAATCATGGTGGGCATCTCTATCAAATGGGTATATATTCTGATACTTCTAATTAATTCTAAAGACTTCAAGTGATTGGATTGAAAATGAAAAAGAAAAATAGAAAGATAGATTTATGTCTAAACGTGTTAACAAAACACAGCGGTTCGTACTGTTAAGATCCCATAATCAATTATGTAATCCAATTATTAGCAAGGCAATCCATGAATATGCCCCAGTAATATCTCATTGTCTCCTTCAATCCACACCTAATATAATGTAATTTATCACATTTATTTCTGTAAATATTTTTATTGCAGTAATGGGATATTCATTTTAGGTATTCATGAAACAGAGATGGTCACAAACCCATATATACACAAATCGAGTTATAGTAATGGGACGATACTGCTTGCACAAAATCTTGCTACGTTGTTATTCCTCTAAAAAAACTCAGAAAAAGAATAAAACTCGTTATTAAAATTTGATTTTACGCGAATTTGTTGGATAAACAATCAAAACCATACACGTAACAGGACTAGATTATTAGTATATTTTAAAATGCTATTGCATTTCTAGTTTAAATAACAACATTATTAGTAATTAAAATAAAATAGGAAAATTTGGTCATACCCTTTTCAACATGAAACCCGTGTTTCTTGATTTCTGGAAGGTTGAGAACTGAGAATAAAAAGATTTTGGACTTTGTGGTGTGATTTTCTAGTTGTGATGGTTTTTTGCTGTCACTAATTTTAAAGTTGACTTTAATTAATAATCATATATGATTATATGTGTGGCAAATGTCTTTCAAATCAACAAAAACTGGTGGGATTTCTTTGTCAAATCCTAATAGCAACATTGACTTAATAACCTCTTTTGTCCAAGAGAATTTGACAATCCATTTGCTAATCATTATTATTATTAATTACTTTACCTAAACACATCTCCGTTCACAACCTTTTTTTTCTCTCAACTTTTAGGGGAAAAAGTCTTGCAGAAGAGACAAAGGGAAAACTGAAGTTGTAATTTGTTCACAGGAAATCAATCTTAACCATCTATTTTTCTCAGTTTAATTTCTTGCATTTACTGCAATCAGGGGTGTATCCATGGTTGAGACAATGGGTTTAGATACCTATAATTTTCGCTCATAACTTGTATTTTAGTCCAAAAAATTATTTAATATGTACAAATAATAAATTTTGAGGCCACTAAACTAGACGACATTTTATAGAATTGCGAATCAAAACCCACAAAGTTCAAATCCTGAATTTGTCTCCCGCTTGTCCCTGTGATATACGTTTGAATTAGAATCACCTATTTGTACATTTATTTGACATACATATGAATAAGTTGATAGCTCATGAGTTTGACCTCAAACTCAATCTGTCATTTAAAAGTTAAATTGAACAAAAATCATGTGATGGGGAGAAATTTAATGCGCAAAGGTTGAGTCATGTGAAAAGAAGTAAATTTATGGAGGAAAAGAAAGAGAAAGGGACACATTGGTTTCTAGTAGATTTGATTTGTGACGCATGTAAAAAAACCTTAATTTGTTTGTTGTAGGGGCTATCCCGTGCCACATATGACAAATTAAAATGATTTACCCGTAATTAACGTCCGCAATCGGGTTTCCTTGATTCTTAATAACATTAGTTAAAATTAATCATATTATATTATGATGTTGCTTGTTTTAAATCTTATTCTTTTAACAAATTGCCAACTGTCTTCTTGCTTCTTTGCCGATGTATCCCCAAAACGAAAATTTTATGAAATTAAAGAATATAATTAATACGATCTTCGAGTTAAAATTGACAAAGAGAGAAAATTAACTTAAAAGTAACGAAAATTCACCTGAAAATTCTACTTTTTTTCTGAATATGCATTTTATCCGATTTAGTAAAATCCTTAAGAAATTGTGTCATACACCAAGATTCCAACGATAACATGGTAATGGCATAAGTTCTAGTTGGGGTGTACATGGATCGGGTTGGTTCAGTTTTTATTAAAATCAAACCAAACCAACTATATCGGGCTGGATTGGTTCGGTTTTGTCGGGCTTTTCGGGTTTTTTTGTTATGTAAATATTATTTCAATTTTACTTTGTTAAACTTTTTATAAGTAAATATATGTTTAGTAAAAATTAAAAAACTTGACAAACATATGATCTATTTAGATATTTTTATGGTAGTATTTTGTTAATAACACATGATAGTTATTTTTTAGTCCTCTGACAATAATTTTTCGTTGATGTATACTTATAAGGTTAAACAAATTTAATAATTAAACATAAAAATCAACATGATACCTAATTAACGATAAGTTCTATTTAATTTTAGATTATCAAAATACCACTTCAAATTTGAAAAAGATATAAGAATTTAATAAATCTTGATAAATGAACAAGGAAGAACAAAGAAATTGGCGCATTTCAGTAACAGTTGATAAGAAAGTGATCATATAACTCATTATTTAAGGTTAGTAAAAATGGAGTACTTCACATTCTATTAAATATTACATTTCATAAGAGAATCCCAAATATTTCTAGAATTTTTGTAAAGAAAATTATATATAAAGTCTTAAAAGTATATATAAAAATTATATATTTATATTTCGGTTTGGTATTGAATCTAATATTTCAATACCAAATCAAACCTAGTCGGATTTTTTAATCGGTTTGGTTTGACTTTTCGATTTGGTGCAGTTTTCCGATTCGGTTTGTACACCCCTAAGTTCCAGGGATAATATTATCAAAATTACCAGTTTTTGTAGGACGACCAAAAATAAGCAAAACTTTCAACGTTTAATTAGAAATTTGGGGTTGACAAAATAAAAAATAATCGCAAGTCAATTACCAAATATTCCCACAGGAATCAACTAATTTGGTACATGGTAAACCAGAGTTTCCAACTGTAGCATTAGGCAGGCAGCTCTTACATCTTTTGGAATAATAGGCAAATTTTAGATTCTTTGACTAAAAACATAAAAAATATTAACCAAATAAACATTACGATGCCTTCTAATAATAAATCAAATTAACTACTACTAATTAAGAACCAGGTATGCTGTATCTATGTCGGACTACTTGACGTGCACATCGCTTTTAGTAAATGTTTAATTTAATCAATATATTAGAGATTTGAAAACGAAAAAAAAAAAACAATGCCACTAAAACTGAGTATTATGCAATTTTTTTTTGGGTACGATTTTTATTTTATTTTGGTTACAGGGTGGAAAATCCTTTGTCCTCAGAAAAAAATTCATACCAGCTGGACGGTGAATTTTCTGAGAACAGGAGGCGAAATATTATTAGTAAAATCTTCTACTTACCGGTTTTGAAGATATTGCTTAGAATACAATATTTTATGAATTAGGCCTTTAAAATACCTAACCAGCTGCTTTGACGAGCTAAATTGGGGCTTTTAAAATTTGAGCAAGTTTTTTGGTTAGATTCAGCATTAAAGAACTTGTTTTGAAGAAAAATATGTTCAGCAAAAATAGTTTAGAAGATGGAATTATTTTATATAATTAATTAAGGTGCGGTTCAAAGTGCTTTTTATCTCTCATGCATCCGAGTCATTTTGTCTATATCTCAATCATATAACATAACGTCCGGTTTAATTTTCGAGTTCTTCGATTATTTCACCAAGTGTTTGTTGTGTCTCACCAACAAAGATAAGTAGCTTTGTTCCTCAATATTTAAGCATATAAAAAAAATTACCTAACATTTTCTACCTCAAGTAGGATTACTTTAAATTCTTGTCTTCTTTGATTTTCACCTCACTTCATTTAGGCCACACCCTCCTGGCCCTTGGGTGCTGGTTGATACAAACAATCTAAGGGAAAAACATAAAAATATTATTAAGGGAATTAAAAGTTTAGTAACAAGTGGAGCTATTTTGATGGGGTCCTAACTTAAGATTAACCTAATTAATTCTTGGTGGCTGCTGATGATTTGATTTAATATTGAAATATTTTATGGAAGGTAGCTTCAAAGACTGTCACAATAATGACATAATTTATTTATGATAATTTCTAAGTTAATGAGGTCGGCCAAACCATGATAATGTTATTTTGCTTAATCTTTTCATGAACGTAACTGTGATCCAAAGAATTGTTAAATTTGAGACAGGGAGGGTGCTAACTATGGACATAAGGGACCCTATTAACCCTTATTAAATTTCTTATAACGAACCATTTGCGTTGTATAGCCTACAAATGTAGGGCAATGGTCCCTTTGTATAATAGGATAATACATTCTTTCTGTCATATAATATCTTAAGTTAATATTAGCTTCAATTATAAGGCAGATCCTTTATCTTTCATTTGAGTTCTTTTAGCAAATTAGATTCCTCATGATTAGTATTTAACAAATTAACCGACAGTTTAAACAAGATTAGAAAAAGTGATTTTCTCTTTTTTCTTTCTTTAATTTCCTCAACTGCTAGCAAAAACGTCGGGTCCATATTAGTTACCAATTCGAGAGTTACCTTTTATTGTTGGATAGTTAATATTTGGATCAGTCTATTAATGAACATCTATTTATTTCAGAGTTAAAATTGTATAAGAATATTTTCTAGTGGTTTATGGTTTTATACGTTTATTGCTTCACCAGCTACTCTATATATTATATGGACTTCTTGTGTTAGAAATAATCATTTCGTGGCTTATAGATTAATTAATAAGAATTGAACCATGAAACTAATCTGCAAGATTATGCTTGACCTCTTCGGTTAAAGAACTCATTTCCCAAGAGACTAATCATTTGATGCAAAACCAGTATATCACATTGTATACGGTTAAAACCGGGTCTACCCGATTTTACTATTTGATCGAGGCTAGGGAATTGTATCGAAGGTCGACCTCGCGACGGATCAGATCGAGGTACGAGGATAAGGCACCGAGTTCGAGGACTGAGATTCCTACCGAAGATCGAGGCCAGTGGTGATCGAGACCAGATGAGACGAATATTGAGCAAAGCACAGTAATAGAAATGCGAGATATCCGCGACTAGCATAAGATCATGGCGTAAATCTCGGAACAAATCAAATCAAGGGAGATTATTTAGTTAATCACGGAATTTGCTTCCGTAATTAGAATTGTACCACAATTAGGATTCCTCTGTTATATAAAGAGGGCCCTATGCTTACATTCACACATATCAAAGCAATACAATACTTTCTAGCTTATATTCTTGTTCATCATTTAGTTTGTTTCTTAAATATTTTGGGCACCAATCAGTTCGAGGGCACTCAAGCTCGAGGGCTGAATCACGTTTCAAGACTGGTTTAGTTCATCTTATTGTTAGTCTATACTGTTAATCTTTATGTTTATCAATTGGTATTTAGTGAAATCAGGTATCCTTAAAACCACATTATAAGTTTAATTGTTATCAAATTTTTAGGGTAAACAGTTTGGCGCTCACCGTGGGACTAAAGATAATAGTGATTGCCTAGTATTAATCCTTCATAACACACAGTGATTTACATTAGTTCTCGTAAGTATATTTGATTTCAGGATCAACATGTCGAATTCTCACGTAGCACCCACACATACAGACAACGACCATGGTCTTCAGGGAGAGAACGAGAATGTTGTCGCCCTGGGAAATAGAGTACCTTTAGTCAACCCAGATGGACAATAAGCCGTTAACCCAATTGACGTCGGTTCCCATGTTGCCACTATTGGAAATTTGGGCGTCGACCCTGAAAATAGCATTTGAAGAAACGTTCAAGCAGCCGATCAGAACGCACAGAGTGGTGAAAAAGGCGGAATTAGCCTTCGAATGATATTCAAAATGTTGCAAATTCAACAAGCTGCGATAACGCAAATCCAAAATCAAAATCGAGCACCAAGCAGAATTGAGCTCGAAGCATCACAAGAAGTTATTCATAGGATCGAACTTGTACAGAAGAAGTCGAATGCCAATGAATCGAGGACAGATCCCGCAATTATGAAAATGCTTGAGGAGCTCACTAAACGAATCGAATCAGGTGAAAAGAAAATTAAGGATAATAACAAAAAGGTAGAAACGTACAATTCACGAGTTGACCAAATACCGGGGTCACCCTCGATTCTAAAGGATTTGGATTCATAGAAGTTTGTGCAGAAGCATTTCCCACCAAGTGCGGCACCGAAGTCCATAAACGGATAGGCCGAATCAACGAACAAGACCATCATTCAGAATCTAAAGAAAATATTGAACGACGCTAAGGGAAATTGGAGAGAAATTTTGTCTGAAGTCCTTGGGGTGTATCGAACAACGTCAAAATTCAATACGGGGGCAACACCGTTCTCCTTAGTATATGGCGTCGCAGCTTTGATCCCGGTAGAAGTCGGGGAACCTAGCATCAGGTTTCGATGCACAACGGAAGAGTTAAATTACGAGGCTATGAATACAAGCCTCAAATTGTTAGATGAAAAATGAGAAGCCACCCTCATCCTGATGGCCGTACAAAAGTAGCGCATCGAAAGGTACTATAACCGAAGAGCCAATCTTCGCCACTTTCAAGCCGGGGACTTAGTTCTGAGAAAAGTCACCCTCAATACTTGAGACCCAAATGAAGGGAAACTCGGCCCAAATTGGGAAGACCGTATGAGGTCCTCGGTATTATTGAAAAAGGATCTTACAAACTTGGCACGATGAATAGCAGACAATTGCCAAATAATTCGAACATATCACTCCTCAAACAATATTATTGCAAAGGTATGACCTTCTCCTTTTTCATTTGCATTTTATACTAACTTGTTGTAGGTGTTCAATCGAAGGCATCAAAGTTCTCTCCAAAAACGAAGTCCTTAGGTCTGAAAGCACGCGCTCTTTTTCCCTTTGACCGATTTTTATCCCAAATGGGTTTTTCCGGCAAAGTTTTTAACAAGACAACCATTGTTCGTGCTAACTTAAAGCAATTCAACAAGGCTTTTTTAAATCAACCTCGAATACTGGAGGGAATCACTCTCGGATGTTACATTTTCAAGGAAAATACTTCGTGTCAACAGGGTCTCGATAGGTAAATTTTGTAAAGGGCCAAACAATCAAATGAATCATGTCCATGTAGGTTACTTGAGACCTAATGGCAAAATATGTACGCATGAATGACCTATTGAAAGAAGTATTTTTTCCTCGCCGGGTGTTCCATGCCTTAGTGAAATTTCTATTTTACAATTTCATACTTATGATATGTTGCGGAAATTGGCTCAAGTGCAGATCGCAACTAAAGCTTGAACAATCAACCCCCTACTCGGGGAATGCCATCCAAAAATTGACATGCTCGAATTATTAAACTTCAAGACCATAAGACCTTAAAAAGGCAATCCTCGGTTTTATAGGTTACGACCACCCTACTCGGGGACTAGTTCGAAGTATAATTGAGAAACAAATCTCAAGTTAAAGGTTACGACCAAACTAACACGGTTCAGAGACATCCGAATTTAGTAATAAAATAGGCCTTCAAATATTTTCATAAAACCAATTAAAAAAGACTACCCTCGGCAAAATTACAAAGGGTTTCGATGACATCAACCCTCAAAAACCTTAAGGGGTACAAATTTATTCAACTCTCAAACAAGCTTATGCTAAGGCATAACAAGGTAAAGGGTTCGGTGACACTAACCCTTAAAAACCCTAATGGGTATAGATTTATCTCGTGCTAAGGCATAAAAAATTTATATGTGATTAACTTTTTAAGCCGAAAAGGGAGAAAGACCATTTTTAATTCCATATCGGCCTAATTCAAAAGCCTAATGGCCATTTTATTCTTTGAGTTCGAGAGACCCTCACTCAACTAGAACCTAAGGGTCACTCTACTTTGAGTTCGAGCAAATACTCACTCGATTATAGAGACTTCGATCAAATTGCCTAAGCCTTGTACTCATAAAAGAAAATTCCACAAGGCATGAATACAACAGAATTTCCAAAAAAAACAGAAATTGAAGACACGTTAGAAAGAAAAAAGATCTTTCATATATACAAAAATATTTACAAGGACCACTCAAGGTCCTACAAAAAATTCAAAAAAGAAATCTAAGTGCCTAATCTTCCCTGGGAGCCTCATCTTAATATTCTCCACCCTCGGAACCACTCATGCTCCCGGAATAATCATCATCGAAAGAAAGCAACGCTTTGGCTTCCGCCTCAAGATCTCTCGCATTCTCGATCTCGACGGCAAGGTTAAAGCCATGAGCATGTATCTCCTCAAGAGTCTTTCTTCGATACTGACATTTGGCATGCTCGGCAACACAGTATGCTCGAGCCTGAGCAATATCAGAATTTTTTCTTTGCTCAAGCTTGGGCGGCCTCGGCGTCTGATCGATAGATGACCTAGATCGCCTCAGTATCGACTTTAGCCGTCTCAAACTCAAATTTGGCTTTTGCAAGTTCGATGGCCAACCGAGTCTCGAGATCTTCCACTTTCTTGGACTGGGTTGAGCTTTTCTCCTTCACGACTTGGAGCTAACTTTCATCCTCTAACAATTGGGCTCGAGCAACCTCTTTCTCTGAGGCAAGGCGATCCATCTTTTGCTTCCATATTGAAGTCTCTGCCTTCACCTCATCTACCTCTCCTCGGATTTGCACTATCGTTTCATGCAGCTGTTGGACCTATGAGATCGAATCATTAGTATTCACTCCCAAACCGAGTCCGTAAGCATCTAAGACTTTGCTTACCTACTAGATCAGTTCACTTTGTTCTTTCTGGGCCACGACCAACTCAACTCAGAGACCTTTGATTTCTCTTTTTTTTTGCTCACCAAGAAGCTTGAGAGAATTATTCTCCTCGGTAAGTATTAGTTTATATGAGTCTACCAAACTATAAAGTACCTAGTTATGTGGTTTTAGTAAGAATACTAGTAAAATAGTAAGAGAATGAGACACGAGAATTTTATGTGGAAAAATCCCACACAAGGGGACAAAAACCATGACATACACTCGTAGGCTTTCAACTTCACTAACTTGTAAACACTCAATTACAAGCCACTTTGTAATGACTCTATTACAAATATTTCAACTCAACTTACTTGTGATACTCTTACCACAAGCCACTTTATCACTCACTAGTTACAAAGACTTTAACTTATGACTAACTGTAGTCACAACACAAACTCAGAAGTTTATGGTTTTACACGGAGGTTCCTAAGCAGCGCTTCTAAGATAAGCAATTTAGGAATCACAATAAGAACAATCACAAATTTACAATTCAACTAAGGACAACAAAATACTCGATTTAGGAACTGGTATATAGTAGCGTTTAACTTTGTTCTTCAAGATCTTGAGAGATAAGCTCGCTGTTTGCATAAGACTTGAATGCTTGAAGTGAATACCCAGGAGTTCAAGTGATGTTTTTATTATAATGCTCTTGTTGATACACCATTGATGACATCACTTGAATGATGTAAGCACTTGGTAGGTCAAGGGCAAGTGACTGCAGAACTGCTGCACTGTGTGCATTGTTTATGAGGTAGTCACTTTCCAAATGTGTACAGTTGACTTTCGTACTGCTGTCAGGGACACACAAGGAATCAGGTCCTTGACTTGTTTCTCTTTTTTCTGCACTTGCAGCAATTTACATTACCTAGAGTCCAGGCTGGAATCCGTTCAGTGCACCAAATGTGTCAAGTTCCCTATCTGGTACTTGATAGTAAATTTGTTAAATCATCAAAACATAAGACAAAGATATTGAAAACTCATCAATTTCTCCCTTTTGATGATGACAAACTTAGACACTAATAACATGTATTTAGAGCAAAAGGAACCACATGAAGTAACATGAACTTCACAAGTTCCCCATGACTTTATGCTTCCCACTTAATTAGATCTCTGATTCAATTAAATTTCCCCCATTTTGGCTTCATTAAAAAAACACAAACAGGCAAACAACATAAAGAAGTCTAGCCAAGCTAACACATGCCACATATGTGCACACAACATGATAAAGAAGAGAACAGAGA
This sequence comes from Nicotiana glauca, assembly GCA_026770625.1. NCBI lineage: Eukaryota > Viridiplantae > Streptophyta > Magnoliopsida > Solanales > Solanaceae > Nicotiana > Nicotiana glauca. The sequence continues at coordinate 25,149 of MU782623.1, read as the reverse complement.
GTACAAGCAATGAGATAATAATAGAGGATAGATTTTATACTTGTTAAAACAGGCAGAATTGGACTGTTAAAAATGGGAGCAACACTGTTACATCCCAACCACATCAAAAGAAAAGAAATAAAACAACTGCCAAATAAAAAAACTGACAAGAGACAATCCAGAAACTGGTCACTGAAGGGGTTACTTAGGGGGCACTAGGAGTAGAGGGCTTGGAAGCTGCAACAAGAGTTTGGAAAACTAGGTTTATTCGGGCATTGGCCGACTTTTTCTCATTGAGCAGTTCTGCTTTCAGGTTCTCCACTTATGCCCTGAGATCAACATTCTTTTTTGTCAAATGAGCCACTTCATCATTTGACTTCGGAGCCCCTTAGGCTTACTGACCTTCCAGGATAGCACTCCTAGCCTTCAACCTTTGAATCTCCTCAGTTGCATTATTTTGAGGATTAATGAGCTGTGAGATGGTTGATGTACTGCCTACACCCCCCCCCCCAATTCTTTTCTATGCACTCACATTCTTCTAACGTTGTCCGTGAGAAAGTCTGCTTCTTGGTTCCTACCTTGCCTTGCCCCAGCGGTACCTTGAAAAACTTAAATATTTGCGTAAGCAGAAACCCGTATGGAAGACCATGATTACCATCCTTGAAGGTTGCTACTTTTTGCATGTGTTCGATCATAATAGCAGGCAGGCTGACAGGATTAAAGCTATCCAGTTGCTTCATAAAAAACAGGTCAGACTTAGAGGTCATGGACCTCCTTTCAGCACGAGGCAATAGAACTTTGTTTACCAATTCGAAGAGCAACTGATAAACAAGGAGTAATGCCTTCTTGTGGATCTGGTCCCCCTTTTGGTTCACATTGTCCTTTACTACAACATTCCGAAAATTATACTGACACACATCATTCACACTAGACATACCATACATAGGGACCTTGATAATATCCCCAAGAAAAGTCACGTCAAACACAATGTCCACATTATTCACCAAGGCACAGATATGGTCGGTATCAACGGGAAAGAGGTTGGCATAAAAGCTTTGAACCTCATCCTGATACACTTTGGGTGCATCCATGTGAAACAGATTCCCCCATTATTGAAACTCAACCATTGCAAGAACTTGCCGCATACCAGCCATATCAGAGATCGTTGGGTTAAAGGTACGACCCAGCATAACCTTTTGGTGCCTGAGGCGTCCTGAAGCAGAACTACTTTCACTTTTCAACTTTTTCACAGAACAAGGTTCCTTAACAGTTTCAGACTTTCATTTGCCAGACTTCACACCACTAGATTTAGTTTTTACCTTAGACTTGACCAACACATTCTCATCAGAAGCGGAGAGCTCACTCACAACATCTTTCACCTTGGAACTTGGTTGTAGCATTCTCTATAGAAACATATTCATTCTTCTTTTGAGACCTTCTCACTAAGGAACTAGGTTCGTTAGTTGTTTCTTCTTCAACCTCCACTACTGGAAAATCCTTATCACACACGATAACATTATCTTTCACCAACATCCTCATGTTCTTTTTACTACTTTTTTTGCTCTTTTGAAGAGCATAGCCATAGGCTACCTTTGCTTGAAACCTGGTGGTAGGTCACTTAGTAGAAGACTCAGGAGTGGACACCGCCCTTAGCTTGACTATGAAAGCATCAACAGCAAGGTTGTCTGGATCTTTTTCATCACTGGACCTCATCTCAGGGACTTGAATATCCAAGAGCTCAACAACAAATGCAGGAGCAAAACTGGCCTGGGAGTGAGAACCCTGACCTGTTTCCTCCGGAGAGGGGTTAGGTTCCTCACGTGAGGGCCCAGTAGTTTCTGCTAGTGCTGAGCCCTCAACAGTCACTATGGCTCCTTCTTCCCCTATACCCTGTATCTAGTTTCTCTGAGACACTATCTCATGCAGAACGTCGTCAGCAGATACCACAAAGATGGTTACGACATTTTCTTCCTCAATAGGCTCCACTGCCACCACAGAATCTGTAGCGACAATGGAGGAAACCTCTGTGACCTCAAGACTGAGACCTTATTCTCCACTTTTTCTTTGATCAATGGGAAACTCAGAAGATAGAGAAGAAGGATCAACAATTTTAGGGGTTTCGAGGATAGTTAACTTAGAACTGGAGGGAGATAGGGAATCTGGGTTAGGAGTGATTTCAGAGATAAGAACAGGAGTGGTTACAGATGACTCATTGGGGACGAAGGACTCCATGGATTTTTTAGTATTAGAGACGATTGAGGAAGGGATTTCAGAGTTTGTGTCAGCCGTTGAAGAGATAGAGAGAGAGTTCTTTGGAGAAGTTCTAATGGAGGACTATGGTTGGTGAAGAAAGGAGAAGGGCTTTAATGAAAGTAGATAATTATGAAGAGAGAGATAGGAACCGCAACTGAAATGACGATTGTGCTTGGAGAAATGTAACGTTTCAGAGGGGGATGGAATGATTTGAAGTGAAGGGACGTGACAACAGGGTCTGAAATGGTGGATGATATGGCAGTTGATATTTGTACCTTTTCAAGATGTGTATTAAAGAATGCACATAACTACTAACCTTTGGTACAAGAACCAGGTTCTTGACCTGTCATTGAAAAGTTCAATCCTCTTTTATCATCCATGCAAAGCATCTACAGCTTCTATTCTCATCATGTGTGTTTACCTGCAACGGTATTGAAGTGAGTTAGACTTGGCAAGAAAACACTTTAGCTAGTTTACCTAAATGTGGTTTTCATAGCCAATTGATGAGAAATCAGGTTCTCAATTTGGTTTCAATTAGCCCCAACTTCACCCTTTTACTTTCAAAATGTTCCCTACTTAATGCTTTGGTGAAAATATCTATAATTTGGTCTTCTATGCTACAGAACTTCATACAGATCAGCCCTTTCTCCACATTGTCCCTTAGAAAATAATGTCTCACATCAATGTTCTTGGTTCTTTTGTGTTGAACTGGATTCTTGTGCATGTTGAGTGCATTGGTGTTATCACATAGAATAGTCACACACTCAGTAAATACCCCAAAATCTTCCAGTTGCTGCTTAATCCATAGGAGTTGAGCATAGCAAGATGCTGCAGCTACATATTCTACTTTAGCTGTTGAAAGAGCCACTGAGTTTTGCTTCCTTGTGCCCCAAGAGATAAGACATGATCCTAGAAAGTGAGCTATTCTAGAAGTTCTTTTCCTGTCCACCAGATAACCTGCATAGTCAGCATCAACATACCCAATGAGAATAAAACTGTCACCTGAGGGATAATACAGGACCAGGTCATGTGTTCCCTTAAGAAGTCTCAAAATTCTTTTGGTAGCCTTCAAATGAGATTCCTTGGGATTTGATTCAAACCTTGCACATAGACCCACACTAAAGACAATATCAGGTCTGTTGGCAGTGAGATAGAGAAGAGACCCAATAATGCCTCTATACATAGTTTGATTCACAGGAGGTCCAGTTTTATCCATGTCCAGTCGAGTAGCCGTTGCAATGGGAGTGTCTATCACTTTTGATACTTCCATATAAAATCTCTTCAAGAGCTCCTTGATGTATTTCTGCTGACAAATGAATGTACCCTTTGTGGACCGCTTCACTTGAAGACCCAAGAATAAATTCAACTCCTCCATCATGCTCATATCAAACTCACTTCCCATGAGTTTTGCAAATTCTTCACACAGAGAATCAGTTGTTGTCCCAAAAATAATATCATCAACATAGACCTGACAATGAGCAGGTTCCTTCCCCGTTTCTTTAGGACCAAGGTGTTGTCAAGTTTTCCTCTTGTAAAACCATTTTCTAAGAGGAACTTTGACAGCCTTTCATACCAAGCTCGAGGAGCCTGCTTTAACCCATACAGTGCTTTATCCAGTTTAAATACATATTCAGGGTGTTCATGACATTCAAACCCTGGAGGTTGCTTCACATAGACTTCTTCCTTAATAAGTCCATTCAGAAATGCACTTTTGTCATCCATTTGGAACAAGGGGAATTCCATATTATATGCAAAATCGATTAGAATTCTAATAGCTTCCATGCGAGCAACCAGAGCAAACGTTTCATCATAATCAATCCCTTCCTCCTGATTGTAGCCTTGAACCACTAGCCTGGCCTTGTTCCTTGTAGTGTTTCCATGTTCATCAAGCTTATTCCTGAATACCCACTTGGTTCATATAATGGTTCTATATAAGGGTCTAGGTACTAGGTGCCAGACATTATTTCTTTCAAACTGATGCAGCTCATCTTGCATAGCTGTAATCCAATCGGCATCTTTCAGGGCTTCTTTAATATTTTTGGGTTCTATTTGGGACATAAAGTCTGAGAAGGCAATTAAATTTTTGGCTTTTGACCTGGTTTGTACTCCAGAATCTAGAGGAGTGATTATGTTGTCAAGATGATGAGAACTTTTGTGTTTCCAGTTAGGCATTCGAGGTTCATTTGTAGAGGAGCTGGGTATATCTAACTGGTTTTCTTGTGTTCTTCTCTCGGATACTAGTGGAGTACCATGTACTGCATCCAATACTCTTTTTTCCGCTTCAGTGGTTGTAATTAAAGTACCTGGTTCCATTGAAGACGAGGCAGCATTATCTCCACTCAGCTATTTCACTTGGCTCATCATATCTGCCTTTCTATTTGTCATGTCAATGACTTTACTAGGAACAAATAAGGTCTCTCCATCTTGATCATCTTTAGCACTTTTCTTACAGGAAGGGTAGGACTCATCAAAGATAACATGAACATTTTCCTTAACACATTGAGTCCGCTCGTTATATATCTTGTAAGATTTGCTTTGAGAAGAATACCCCAGAAAGATCCTTCATCACTCTTGGAATCAAATTTACCAAGCTAATCCTTTCCATTATTGAGAACATAGCATTTGCACCCAAATGTTCTTAGGTGAGTCAACTTGGGTTTCCTTCCATTTAGTAACTCATAGGGGGGTTTTGTTCAAGAGAGATCTGATCATGCACCTGTTTACCAAGTAGCAGGAAGTGTTGACGGCTTCAGCCCAGAAGTTCTTTGCAATCCCACTGTCGATCAACACTATTCTAGCCATTTCTTTAAGAGTTCTATTCTTCCTTTCCACTACTCCATTTTGTTGGGGGTTCTTGGAGCTGAGAAGTTGTGAGTAATGCCATTTTCATTGCAGACCTCATCAAAGTTGGCATTGTCAAATTCTGTTCCATGATCTGATCTAATACATGCGACTCTAAACTCCATCTTCACCTGGATTTTCTTCACAAAGACCACAAACACCTCAAAGGTTTCATCTTTAGCGCTAAGAAACAGGTCCATGTGAATCTGGAATAGTCATCCACTATCACAAATATGTATCATTTTCCTCTCCTGCCTTGCACTCTCATAGGGCCACATAAATCCATATGTAGAAGATCGAGTGGCTTTGAGGTGCTTACATCCTTTTTAGACTTAAAAGAGGACTTCACATGCTTTCTTCTAGCACAGGCATCACAAACTTTCTGTACTTTGAACATTGACATGGGCAGACCATGGACCAGGTCCTTCTGAATTAGTTTGTTCAGAAGAGATAAGCTTGTGTGCCCCAATCTTCTGTGCTAGAGTTTAACATCATCATCAACAGCTTTCAAACAACTCAGATCACCACTTTGAATGGACTCAAAATCAGCAACATAGATGTTCTTGCATCTCTTGGCCACAAGTACTGCTTCATCAGTAACCAGATTAGTAACTGTACATATCTGGACAAGAACTCCACCTTGTTTCCTTTATCACAGATCTGAGAGACACTCAAGAGACTGTACTTAAGGCCATTTACATAGTACACATTCTCAATAAAGTGAGTGAGTAATTTCCCGACTTTTCCAACTCCAAGAATGTACCCCTTTTCCCATTGCCAAAGGATACACTCCCTCCTTGCAGGGCTTTTAGTGAAAGAAAGTCCATGGTATTCTCAATCATGTGCTTTGAATATCCACTATCCATGAACCATTGTTGACTGCTTCCTTTCACTATTCCCTGCACAAGGAGATCAAGAGTTAGTTTTAGGAACCCAAGCAAGTTTGGGTCCCTTTTAGTAGGCTAAAGGATGAATAAAAGCTCTCTTAGTCCATGCAGGTAATATGTGTTTTTTGCGGGTGGAACCTGGTCCCCTTTTAGTAGTTACATTTTCAGCAAACACTTTGTTTTTATGAACGGACTGGACCCTGGCTTGGCATTTTTACTTGAAATGCCCATTGTTACCATAGTGGGTACACAACCAATTATCTAGTACAGTGGCGTACTTGTTATGGGGGTTGTAAGGAGTTTTCTCCTTTTGGAACCCTATTCCCTGCCTGTTTCCACCATTATTAACGTACATGGCAGTGATAGCTTCTGAGGAGCAGGTCCACTTTAGGGACTTTTCAAGATCATTTTTTATTCTTTCCAGTTCAGTCTGGAGACGTTTGTTTTTCTCAGATTCAACACACAGACTAGTTCTCAGGGCCTTCAACTCATTTTCAAAACTAATGGGTTCCTCACTTGCTACCTCTTTTCCTTTTCCAGAATTTCCAGGTTTTGACTCAGTCCCTAATCCCTCTATTGTTTCCCTTAGGTCTGCAATTACTACCAAGAGATCATCTCTTTCTTTTTCCCTTAGGTCTGCAATTACTACCAAGAGACCATCTCTTTCATCCTCAATCTTAGTCACTCTTTTCATCAAGGCTTCTCTTTCTTTTCTGAAGTTTTCAATAGTTTTCTTATGGTCAACAACTACAACTACTAAGTCATCTCTTTTAGTTTCTATGTCAGCAATTATTTTGGTTAAAATAAATTTTTCTTTCTCCAGCACACAAATGGTTTCCTTCAGATCAACTAAACACACTACCAGATCATCTCTAATTTGTTCAGCTTCTCCTACCTCTAAGGTCAAAGCATTCTTATCCTCTACAAGACTATGATAGGCATCAATCAATATACTAGCTAAAGACATAAGTTTCTTAGGAGAGTAGGATTTCAGATTTCTCTTAACCTCCCTGAAATTTACCTCACTTTTGTCATCGTCCTCGTCATTATCTGATTGGGCCATCAAAGTAAAAACTAATCGTATTCATTCTCCTCACTTTCAAATGCTATCATGGATCTATCACCAGCAGCAATTTCATCTTCAGACTCACTAGAGGAGTCTCCCCATGCTGCAAGAGCCTGTTTTACCATATTGTCAGCAGATCTCTTTCTCTTGAAGTCTTTTTCAAGAACCGGGTTCCTCTTGGCTACTTTCTTGGGGTTGTACTTGGAGTACCCTTGCTTCATGAGAGGACAGTCTTTGATGAAGCGCCCATGCTTTCCACACTTATGACAGAGATCATAGTTATTTAGTTGCTAGAGCTGCCCCATTTCATTATTCCTCCATTTCTTCTGACCATCTTCTGAAATATTTTGGTTAAGTAAGCCATGTCACTGTCCTCCTCAATCTAGTCATTGCTATCAGCTTTGAGTACAAGGTTATTTTCTTTCTTTGGTTCTCTTCTTTCACTGTCTATCTTCCTCTTCATCTCGTAGGTCTTCAGATTTCCAACCAACTTGTCTATGGTCAGCTCCTGCAGGTCCTTTGCTTCAGTAATAACATTCACCTTGATTTTCCAAGAGCTAGGCAGGATACTAAGAATTTTCCTCACTAGCTTGTTCCTATAAATGGTTTCACCAAGTGAGTGTAACTCATTTATGAGGGATCTGAATCTAGTGTGCATATCTTGAATAGATTCATCGTCCTTCATCCTAAAGAGTTCATACTCGGTAGTGAGCATATCAATCTTAGATTGCTTTACTTGAGTAGTTCCCTCATGTGCTGTTTGTAGAGCTTCACATATCTCCTTTGTAGTTTCACAAGTAGAAATTCTATTATATTCATCAAGTCCTATTCCACATACCAAAATCTTTTTGGCACAAAAATTTTTCTCCACATTTTCCTGTCTGCGTCGGGTGTATTCTTTTCTGGGTTGGCGTTGAGAATGGAAGTTATTCAAATACCTTTGTTGGGATGTAAGGACCATCACATATGACATCCCATAACTCAGAATCCTCGGCCATGATAAAATCATACATTTTTGTCTTCCACCACTGGGTGGTCTGTATGTAGATTGACCTTCTCCAAAATTTGGTGGAGCAGCCATACAGATCTTTCCTAGGTTTTAGCCTGATAGGAGGAACCTGCTCTGATATCAATTGTTAGTTTATATGAGTCCAACAAACTATAGAGTACCTGGTCCTCGATGAGGTTTTACTAAGAATACTAATATAATAGTAAGAGAATAAGACACGGGATTTTTACGTAGAAAAATCCCACACAAGGGGACAAAAACCACGACCTACACTCTTAGGCTTTCAACTTCACTAACTTGTAAATACTCAATTAAAAGCCACTTTGTAATGACTCTAGACTTCAACTCAACTAACTTGTGATACTCTTACCACAAGTCACTTTGTCACTCACTAGTTACAAAGACTTTAACTTATGACCAACTCTAGTCACAACACAAACTCAGAAGTTTATGGTTTTACATGGAGGTTCCTAAGCAACGCTTCTCGCTAAGCAATTTAGGAATCGCAATAAGAACAATCACAAAGTTACAACTCAACTAAGGACAACAAAATGCTCGATTTAGGAACTGGTCTGTAATAGCATTTAACTTTGTTCTTCAAGCTCTTGAGAGATACGTTCATTGTTTGCAGAAGACTTGAATGCTTGAAGTGAATACCTAGGCGTTCAAGTGATGTTTTTGTTATAATGCTCTTGTTGATACACTTTTGATAACATCACTTGAATGATATAAGCACTTGGTAGGTCAAGGGCAAGTGACTGCAGAACTGCTGCACTGTGTGCACTGTTTCTTAGGCAGTAACTTTCCAGTTGTGCACAGTTGACTTTCGTACTGCTATCAAAGACACATAAGGAATTAGGTCCTTGACTTGTTTCTCTATTTTATGCACTTATAGCAGTTTACATTAGCTGGAGTCTAGGCTGGAATCCGTTCAGTGCAACAAATATGTCAGATTCACTATATGGTTCTTGACAATAAGTTTGTTAAATCATCAAAACATAAGATAAAGACATTGAAAGCCCATCAGTAAGCCTTTGAATATCGGTTTCATACCAACTCAGTTCCGCCCGAGATATAGAGAATGCCTCCTGATAAAGCCCCAAGGCCTACACTGATAGAAGAAAAAAAATTAGATAAGAAAGGAAGAAGCACAAATATGATATCAACAAAGAGAGTTAAAAGCTTACCCGATTTAGAGCCTGTTGTGCTTCATCGAAGAGACTCGGCGCTCCACTCGAATCCTTCTTCGATGTTTGCCAAAACAATCGGGCTAACAACATCGTCAACTTCAGTAAAACAACCACGAAAAAGGTCTTCCCCTCCAAGGGCGCCTTCTACTTGAGGAGTCTGCATGGCCGGAGCCTCTCGAACTTCCTCATCCGAGAATAAAGGAAACGGAGGGGAGTCTCTGATTTCTATTGCCCCAAGTAGGTCATTCGAGGTGCTCTCTCCATTTCAGGAGCCTCGGGGATGGCCTCCACAGCCATTTCTAATGCCTTCTCACCTCGAGGTGGGGTGTCCTTGGCTCCCATCAACTCGGGGACTTCATTTGAATTCCCCCCTTAGACCCCAACAGGTCGGGATAGAGTATCTCCAGTTTCGACCAATCTGGTGGCCTTTTGATCCTCAATGTTGGCTCGTGCTCTAGCGACCAGACCGGAATCATCCTCTTTTTCTTCTTCCTCTTTTTCTTCTTCTTCTTCTTCTTCTTCTTCTTCTTCTTCTTCTTCTTCTTCTTCTTCTTCTTCTTCTTCTTCTTCTTCTTCTTCTTCTTCTTCTTCTTACTCTTACTCTCTTAAGAGTTGAACTGACTCAATCGGCAAAGGCTCCCGTCCTCTTAGGTTTTGGCTCGTCCGGGTTAGTGGAACTCGAGACTTCTTTCCATTTTTGCTCTTTTTTCTATTTTTGATCGGGCGGTTGGTAAAGGTTTTCTACCTCCCCGGATGGGGGCCTCATGAAAACATTGTCTCCAAGATTTTTATGAAAGGAAATCAAGTAAATATGAAAAGAAACATTTCACAAAAGATCATCAAATGTGTGTGAAGAGGCTTACCATGATTTTTGGCCTCCCATCGGCCCCTTGCCAAATCGCTCCATGAGCGCTCAGCATACGAAGAGGCCAAAGCCAGTTTCAAAACCCAGCTCTCGAGGTTTGGAATTGCACCATGCACCTAAGAAACTGTTGCATCATAGGAAAGGATGTCGATGAGAAAGGGCAAAAGAAACAAAATCATAAATAGAAGCTATAGGTAGGTTTATACTTACGCTTCATATTCCATTCCTCGGGGAATGGCATCTTCTCGGCCGGGATTAGGTCAGGAGTCCTCACTCGAACAAACAGGCCCATCCATCCTCAATCTTTGTCCTCGTCGATGCTCGAGAATAGCATCTTGTTATCCCGGCGTTGAAACCTTACTAACCCGCCTCGATAGAGATGGGGGCTATACATTCTGATGAGATGGTCGAGGGTGAAAGCCATCCGCTCGACCTTGCTCACGAAAAATCAGAGCATGATGATAATCCGCCAAAAAGAGAGATGGATCTTCCTAGGGTTATTTGGTATTGACGGTAAAAGTCGATGATGACGGGATCGACAGGGCCCAGCGTGAAAAGGTAAGTGTAAACATGAAGAAAACCTTTCACATGGGTAGTGATGTCTTTTTCGGGGATTGGAATCACCACCTCTTTATCTTCCCAATGGCAATCTTTCTTCACCTGCTCAAGGTCACCCTCAGTTATCGATCATATACATCTCAACATTGGCTCGCATCGGCCAGGACCGACGAAGTTTTCTCTACTTTAAAGTCGGAAGTAAGACCACTACCCCCCCTACCCCTCTCCCAGGAACACACTCCTCAAGGCATGGCTCCACCGGTTCTTTACTGTCGGCCGGCCACGATGAAAAAGCTTTTTCCTTTTGAGGAACAAATTTTGACGTTTTTCCATTTTGAGCTTAAAGAAAGAAAGAGAGTAGAAGACTTGGTGTTTTGGGGGAAGGTTGGTAACGAAACCTATAAATTATCCAGAACGGAAAAAAGATATAGAAGGTTGTAGGATTAGAGCAGAGACCAAAGAGTAAAGTTTGGGGGGAAAAAAGCATATTTATAGGATAAAGATGACGGATGAATGATATTGGTGGCTGACCACCAACTGACGCCCATTAATGACTTAGGGAACTGTACCGATGGGATATTTCAATCACTTCTGTTGCTTACGTCATGAAGATGACGTCATGACAGTTCGAGGTACAAAATCGAAGGCTCAATTCGTTTCTTCTCATTACACTCTAAGAAACGAGGGGACTATCTGTATACGGTTAAAATCGGACCTACCCGATTTTACTATTTGATCGAGGCTAGGGAATTGCATTGAAGGTCGACCTCGCGATAGATCAAACCGAGGTACGAGGATAAGGTACCGAGTTTGAGGATCGAGATACCTATCGAAGATCAAGGACAGTGGCGATCGAGACCAAATGAGACGAACATCGAGCAAAGCACAATAACAGAAAGGCGAGATATCCGCGACTGGCCAAAGATCATGGCGTAAATCTCGGAACATATCGAATCAAGGGCAGTTATTTAGTTAATCACAGGATTTGCTTCCGTAATTATAATTGTAACCGGCTTACATTCATGCATATCAAAACAATACAATGCTTTCTAGCTTATATTCTTGTTCATCATTAGTTTGTTTCTTAACTATTTTGAGCACTGATCAGTTCGAGGGTTGAATCAAGTTTCAAGACTGGTTTGCTTCATCTTATTATTAGTCTATACTGTTAATCTTTACGTTTATCAATTGATATTTACGTGAAATCATGTATCCTTGAAACCGCATTATGAGCTTAATTGTTATCCAATTTTTAGGGTAAACGCACATTGATTATAATTTTGGGATTATTATTATTAGAACTATAAACTTAACTTATCCTACCTTTTATAGAGGATAAGTTATACTAAGATATTAGTACAAAAATAATACCAATTTTAACTAGTGCCTCAAACCAAACATGAAATAAAATTAATCTCAAAATTTATACCTAAATAACTCACATGGAACAAAACGGCCCCTCTACATATAGTCAAGTTACCATGTCATCAATTAGTGCTTAGTTTTATTATCATTATTCAAACTGAGTTGTTACTGTGGTACTTGTGATATTCTGTACTTAGTAACACGGAATATCAAGTTGGCTTAGTCTTCCTATTTCCTATAACAGTATTTTTTGGTCTTCATATTTCTCTGTTTTCCTTTGTAACGACAAAATTACACCATTATTCATATGAGGTAAGGTTAAATATCCTACCAAAAAAAGAGGTAAGGTCAAATAAAGTTGAACCTTGAGAATCTAGGACTTAACTACGTGCATGAAGTGAACTTGCTTAAAAATCTCTCATCTTTAACCTCTTTTCTTATTCATATTCTGTCCTTACTCTTTAGGTCCCCACAAGCAACAATAATAAAAATAAACTAAAAGAGGAATATTTCCTTTTTAATACCCTATATACGATCTAAATGGGTTGGTTGGAAACTTTAGACTGATCCTTTTGGATTAGTTGTATTAGTTAACTTGTTGAGACATTACTTTTTTAGTGATGCAAGGTGGATGTAGCTAAGCCTATTATGATATGGCATGCCAAAAAATGGAGATCTACATTCTAGATATAGGTCACAAGTTTTTTGCAACTACATGTATAGTACAAGTAAATAATTTTGAGAATGTGAGTAAATTCTACCTCCCTATTCAAAATATTTTGTATGTTCATATTGCTTGAAGGGACTTTAATTGCATCCCCATAAATAAATAAGGACAAACAAAGATACCATTTCAAAATTATTTTAATTGCATGATAAATATGAAAGACACGTTTCAAAATTTTAAATCCAAAATTTCCAGCTTTTCAACTTCCACAATCTTAAAGGTAAAATCATCCTTCACCTATTTAGTTTCCAATGTTCCTCCTTCACTGAAGAATGTGAAAATGGCCCCATTTTTTTACCCTCTTTTTTATCTTCTTTCCAATTCTCTCTAATTACTTTTTGATTGTGACACCACTCCGTTCACCTAAATTTTTTTGATTAAATTATAGCAGTGATTAGCTTAGTGAATTTGTTGAGTTTTGTAAGTGATAGTTTGTAATAATGTACTAGTATTTTTTTTAGTTTGATTTCCTAAATTTCCATCTTTCATATGTTTAGAATTGTCAAGCTTTTCATTGCCCTTGTGATATTGATAAGTGGGAATTAAACATAAAATATGTTTATGGTATATTATCTATTCATATTTGTAAATTTTTAATTTACTTTGTTTGGCTTTATCAATTTTATGTGCATTTGAAATAACGATCAAAGAAATAATATAGTGTGCATTCTCATTTATCGATGTTGAATGTATATTTCTTATGTCTGACTCATAAATATAGTCTCTTTTTTTTTTGTACTAGGAGGAAGAAATATTGAGGAAGTATTTGCTATGTCCTTATTGGATATTTTATAGTGCTGAAAATACTACTCGGAGTTGCTGAATATAATAACTTTTACAATTAATATTTTAAATTAACTTGCCAAAGAAATTGTCTAAGATGACAATTACTTCTTACCTTCTCTATATTTGGATCTCTGCAAAAAATCATTTGGTTTGTTTATTATTCAAAAACATGTTTCAATAGTCTCATGTGATTATTTAACATATTACAAAAAATAACTTAAAATACACGTGTAACACGCAGATATTAGTAAGAGTATAAGAAAATAACCATGCCAAAAGATTTAAGTTATGTAATCCTTCGAACCTAATTATTTTGAAAGCAATCAAAAACATTATTTGTTCATGAATTACAACATCATATTATTGGATTTGCTAGTTTTGCAAAGTTGTACTAGCTCTCCAACAGCTGCATCCATTTCTTCCTCTCTTTCCTTCTTCAAATTCTCGCTGATTTCTCTAACTTTATTCCTTAGATTTTCCCCTGTTTTCTCGCAAATTACACTTTTAACAACTTCTGCTACCTCTCCTCTATGAATTTTACCTTCATCATCTCTAACAATCTCCACTGCGACTCCAAGTTCTACGATCAACCTAGCATTTATTGGCTGATCAAGATGCATGGGCAAAGCTATAATAGGCACACCAAAATCTATACTTTCCATTACAGAATTCCAACCACAACGACTCACGAATCCTCCAGTACTCGGATGACTTAGAATTCTTAGTTGTGGTGCCCATCCATCCACAACCCTTCCCTTATCTCCAATTCTTTCAAGAAAACCCTTTGGTAATGCTTCTTCAACTCTAACTTCTTCACCCTTTGGAAATCTTACAACCCATATGAAATTAACATTACTAAGTTCCAACCCTAAAGCTATTTCTTCCAAATCTTCCTTACTCAAGAAATACTGGCTTCCAAATGAGACAAATACAGTTGAATTCTCATTTTTCTTTCCTAGCCAATCAATGAGATAATCTACGTCTCCATCATATTCATTTGTTGTTTCTTGGACTGGAGGACCAACTGGTATAATTTTCCATTGGATCAACTCGGTGAAGTAATTGATGTATTTAGCCTCTGTTGCCCTAGAGGTACTCATCAGTATTATCTTATTCATAGTTTCTTCTTCAGCGAAAGGGTCTTTATCATCCCGATCTTTCTCTTTAGCAGCTTTTTCAAGCATTTCTTCCCTTTGTTGTCGCTCAATTTTTCTCAAATAAAGAGCTGGAAAAGGAAATTCAGTTCCCGGCTTTTTTACTGGATGCAAACGGTATGATAACATAGCTGCAGAAAAAGTCAAGAGCATGACTGCTGGAATATTGTATGAATTTGCAACTTCCTTAGCCCAAGGCTGTAATATATCATAGATTAACATATTCGGTTTTAAATTTTCTAAGATTTTGTAAAAATTGGGTTTAGACATTTTGACGGCCTTTTTGAGGGTGGAATTTAGATGGGGTGGGATGCCGTTAGTTGTATGGTAACTAGGAGGAAGCTCGGGTAAATCTGGTAAATGAAATTCAACTAGTTGAATTGAAAGGGAGTATTTTTGGGGGATTTTTTTCTTGATAAAATTGAGATTCACAGGCGTAGAACAGAGGTATACGTAGAATCCCCTGCATGCAAGTTTATTGGCAACAGTTAAATAAGGAGAGATATGACCATGAGCCAACCATGGAAACATCAATACGCTTAAAGTACTATGTTCTGTATCCATGAAAATAGAGAAGGATGATAAAAACAGATTAGCTATGGTTTGTTTGCCTTTAATAAACAAAGGTATATGGCTGCTAAAAAAGAAATAGAAAATGAAAACTATATTTTTTTGTCAATGTGAAACTTGCTTTTATGCAAACGTGATGAAGTGATTATTGTTAGTACAGCAACAACAATATAATCTCACTTAGTGGGTCTGGGGACGGTAGTGTGTACGCAGACCTTACCCCTACCCTAAGGTAGAGATGATGTTTCCAAATAGAACCCCGCTATACTTCCCTCCAAAAAAATTTCACCTTACTCTTGGGGAGACTCGAACTCACAACCTCTTGGTTGAAAGTATGAATCATTATATTATTTCTAGGATTTTTTTCTATCTTAAGATTTTTAGCCAAGTTTGATAAAATAAACTTTCAACCTTTTTATCTAGATGACGATTAATTAATATGTTGCGTAACCAAGAAAATTGGGATATAGATTAGATATAGGTGACAGGGATTTTGCAACTATAGCTATAGTAGAAGAAAGAGTAAAATTCAGATTACCCCCTTAACCTTTAAGGCTTGGGAAACTATACCCTTTCACATTTTGAATGGGAACGGCAATCTCCTTATAATCAAAAATCAGTTGAAGAACAAAAACTATTATCACTAAAAATAAAAATTCAGAATAAACCCTCTTTTTGGAGGGAATAGTTTTGGCGCTAGTACATTCCCAGTAACTTAAAAAAATGAACATATTGAAATATTTTTCATTCTCTACCATTAAAATGAAAGTGTTTGAATAAATTTGCATCGAATTGGTGCAAATGACGAGGACCCCAAGAATCCCAATTGAGAAGATATAGACAAAAAAACCTAGAAGTGAAGCTCTCGGGTGGAATTCCTTGTTGTTGGATCGAATAAATATGAATTCGTCGATGAATATTGACAAAGAGACAGATAATGGATTGGACAAATAAAACTTTACCCACTTGTAAATCAATATATATATAATGAAAACATTCTTAAGTGAAAATAAAAAAGTGAAACAGATGTGTAGTATTCGCTCACAAGATATTGAGCAAGAAGTTGATTTTGAGAAAGAATAGAATACCCCCACTGTTGCTGAGCAGTACCCATAGTTTCTCAACTGATTAGGCCGATGGACTCCATTCATACTGTAATATTTTAATATTTGTATTTTGTCTTTTGAAACATAGAATGTGGAAAATATAATATTATAGTAAGAATATACTATTATATAAACATATACTGACTTTGAAACTTGTGCACAAACGCAAAACCACTGATATGGCATTATATTGTAACAATGAAAAGGTTACTCACCTTGAAAAGTTCGACTGGCTTCCGGTTGACTCTAGGTTTTTCCCAAAGTTTTATGCCAAGTTTTTGCTTAAAATTTAAAAGTAAACACGGTAATTTATGCTAATTACCATAATATAGTGCCAAACATATTCTGGCGCCAAAACTATTCCCTCCAAAAAGAGGGTTTATTCTGAATTTTTATTTTTAGTGATAATAGTTTTTCTTTTTCAACTTATTTTTTATTACAAGGGGGTTGCCGTTCCCATTCAAAATGTGAAGAGGGTATAGTTCCCAAGCTTTAAAGGTTAAGGGGGTAAACTAAATTTTACTCTAGAAGAAAATAATTTTGAATTGGTTTTTTTTTAAAGTTTAACTCTCAAAGAATATAATTCAAAAACGGTTATCCCTATTGTATTTTAGATGGAGTCATCTAAATGGGTAAGAATCTTACCTTTACTTAGAGAGGGATAGCAGTACCATGCTCGTAGGTTGACTCACCTATGCATCTCTACTAAGGTCTCACAAACGTGCACTTCCCTTATGCATCCAACCACTTCACTAATATGAATAGATTATACGGAAGGGTAGGTTGGTTATATACTCTTATGCGCCTTCCTTCTTCGAAGCTTTTGGTATGTATTGCCCCCTAACTATAGATCAGATCCCCCAGACAAGAAACTCAGTTCCGCACTACTGCTGAGTCATCGGACTTATCCACAAGGGATTCATGGAATTTCTGTTGATTGCTTTGGGGGATATCTATGATAGATAGATAGATAGATAGATAGATAGATAGATAGATAGATAGATAGATAGATAGATAGATAGATAGATAGATAGATAGATAGATAGATAGATAGATAGATAGATAGATAGATAGATAGATAGATAGATAGATAGATAGATAGATAGATAGATAGATAGATAGATAGATAGATAGATAGATAGATAGATAGATAGATAGATAGATAGATAGATAGATAGATAGATAGATAGATAGATAGATAGATAGATAGATAGATAGATAGATAGATAGATAGATAGATAGATAGATAGATAGATAGATAGATAGATAGATAGATAGATAGATAGATAGATAGATAGATAGATAGATAGATAGATAGATAGATAGATAGATAGATAGATAGATAGATAGATAGATAGATAGATAGATAGATAGATAGATAGATAGATAGATAGATAGATAGATAGATAGATAGATAGATAGATAGATAGATAGATAGATAGATAGATAGATAGATAGATAGATAGATAGATAGATAGATAGATAGATAGATAGATAGATAGATAGATAGATAGATAGATAGATAGATAGATAGATAGATAGATAGATAGATAGATAGATAGATAGATAGATAGATAGATAGATAGATAGATAGATAGATAGATAGATAGATAGATAGATAGATAGATAGATAGATAGATAGATAGATAGATAGATAGACTCCTTTTCCGCTGCTAAAGGAGAGCAAGAAAGAAAATTAAATGATTGTTTTTAACCGGCGCCCTCTTTTGGGTATGCAGGTACTAAGAGTCCTCTTACTACCAGCCAGACATCCTTTGGCTGGGTCTTTGCCGGTATCAATAACAAGGAAGAAACAACCAAATGGAAACAATAACTAACTATGGCTCTTGGCCCAGACAACGTCCTAGGCGTAGGGGAGATCGGCGCAAAGAGAATGCCTAGACGACGTTTTTATTCCTTGGCTGTAGTAGGTAGATCGAGAAGTTGTTCCGCCCCTTGTCCCCGAATATGAGAAATATATTCTCATAAAATCTTGCTCCAATCTAACGTAGCTGGCTAACGATTTCAGTTCGCAATAGAGAACAAGACAGCAAGCGAGCATACATTTATTCGCTTCTTCTCCATATTATCAAAACAATAGAAAACTATCTCCCTAACTACTCAAAAGTACATAATATATTATTAATAAGTTAAATATTACGAGCGGTTAATAAGATAAAACTTGTAATTAACTTCACAATTCCTTTAATTGAGTGGACGGTGATTTTTTTGTCACTTAGATTTTCATACAAGAATATGTGTAGGACTTCTTATGCAGCTCACATCATTCGAGGTGGCTTAGACTAATATTCAATCGCAAATTAGGTAGTGAAGTTGTGCAAAAATTTAGCCATATCAATGTATATAGAGTCCATTACTTGAATGGTCATTCAATCATTCGAAATTTATCTATCAAAGTTATTTTTATTTCGTTTGTAACAACAAAGTCACTTAATGTGCGACGACGAATTCGATATTGGAGAGAAAAACAATAGCTATCTATTGAGTAAACAATAACAATGGTTATTGTTTAAGAAGCAAACAAAAATCTGTATCAAAATCGAAGAAGCTAAATACTTTTATCAAAATGGCCAAAATCTTTGATATGCCTTTAAACTTGGCACCTTTTATAAAATAAACATATAAACTTACAAGGTGACCAGATAGATACTTAAACTCGTCCAAAGTGTAATTTTTAAACACCTCTGTCCATCCTGGCATACTGCGTGTGGTGTATTTACTGATGAGCGCGTGATACCTAATTTACTTTTCCCTAACGTTGTGAGTCAGAAAATTGACGGTAAAAAAAAACCCTCTTTATATAACCTATACCCAATATTACTTTTCCCCAAAGATTAGAAAAAGACCTAGCCCCTAATATTCATCTTCTTCATAGCTCGAAACACCATTGAAGTCAAAAAAATTACATAGGTCATTTTATATGATTGAACATAGAATCTGCAGTCAACCCATCAATCCCTCAACATAAAATAAAATCTCCACCTTTACATGATTTCCTCTTGATTTTGCTGAAGTTTGGATGAAATTTAACTTTAGAATTAAAAGACCTATGATGCAAATTAGATATGGAATGGGATGGGAGATGGGTCTCAGAAAGCGAAGGGAGATTATGAACAAATGAGAAGTATTATTGGACTTTAGACTATTATTTGTTTATATGGAAAAGAAAATACACGTGTTAATATATTATTCGTTCACTTGCCACGTAAGTGGCGTTTGGATCTCACACACAAAGTCTAATATAGAGAGGTGTTTAAAAATTACACTTTGGACGAGTTTAAGTATCTATCTGGTCACCTTGTAAGTTTATATGTTTGTTTTACAAAAGGTGCCAAGTTTAAGAGCCTATCTAAGATTTTGGCCTATCAAAATCTAAGAAGCTAAATGCTTACCGCAAAAACTTGTAGCACGAAATAAAACCACGATTTTAGAGAGAAACTAACTGGGGAGTAATAATGGGGGAGACATGGCGAATTTGGGTGGGAGAAAGAAGTTAGAAATGTGGTTTTGTGGGAGAACAGAGTAAAATGTATGAAAAAGAGAGAGAACGTGATTTGTGAAATTTATCATGATTATGTGAGAGAAAATCTAAAAAGGGAAAGTGAAAAATATTAACAAGCGTATACTATAATTAAATATTTTGTTATAAAAGATAAAAGGTAGTTATATAATATAATTTTTTAAAATAATATTTATTTAAAATAAATAGGACCTAAAAATTCCAAAATAAACAACATGAATAGGGCAAGAAAATTAAGAGAGCTCTTGACTTGGTCCACAACAGGTCTATAACAGTCCAGGATGTCATCCACCCAAACCTCAAGGCAGTGAGTTACTGACAATCCCCAAATAAAGACTGGCATTTGCTTCCTAACTTCTTTCTCTTTTTCCATTTTACTGCCACTTCCACTATGTTTTCTTGTTTCTTTCTACTAGCTTTTTCTCCCTAGAAGTAAGGTAAAAGTGAAAAAGGAAAGACTGTAGAAAGTTACCCTACTTTTAGTTGCAGGTGATGTGTGCATGCATAAGTACATAACACTATTACATCACCTTTGTCCAAGATTGGTAATAATAAAAGCTAAGTTTATGGTTTCAGAATTTTAAAGATTTTTAGGAATTTATGTTAAATGGGTCAGCTTTATTTGTGGCAAATAGAAGCTCACTCTTAACTCCTCATCAAACAAATACACTGTCGTCTTCCTTTCTTTGACCCGCAATTATATGAAAATTACATTTCTCTTGTTTTATCGTAGTATTACTATATGTTAAAGGCAGTAAATATATGTATTTTTTTCTGATAATTAGTCATCTTCATAAGAAATTTAAAAAAAAAGGTGTGGTGGTGCCAACTAAGAAGCTGGCTTGCACCTCTTCCATGACTTCCCTTTTACTGTTTGTAATTTTAAGGCAAATTTCTCTTATCACCTACCACTGATAACTCCATCTTTCCTTTCCTTCTCTGTCATATTCCTATTTCTAAAAAGCACCCTTATACCCATTGTACCATTTATTATTCTATGTATTTTTAGTCTCTTTGCAAATTCAGCCCTTTTGTTGTTGTCATCTGGTTTACTGTATTTCAGAAGGGGCAGGTGGTGGTCTCAGAAAGCACCATCTCAGCTTAGATTTGGACTTTAATCTGCTATCAATGGTGTGAAAAATCAGATACAAGATTGTACTATTAGTTTTGCTAGTATTTAACTTGTGTAGCTCTAAAGAGAGTCGTCTATTATTTGTTTGTTCTTAGAATTTGGTAACTGCATTGGCTTTCTTGGGTTTTCTTGGTCAAGATCTGTGGATTGGCTTTTTATTCATCTTTTTAAGGAAGGGAATGATGATGGAGTTCTTGAGATCTGGTTATTGAAAATTGTGTTTTGGGGTATATCTCAGGAAGGTATGGAAATCATAAAAGTTGAAACTTTTTCTCTCAAAGTCATGAACTTTTTTTCTGTATGCTCCCATTGTTTTGCATTTCTTGTTTATTTTCTTAACTTTGGCATCCAGAGTTCAATAAGGGATTTTGTTTATGTTGCTTTACATTCTCTAATAGTGGATCTTGTTACATGATCTCTTGGTTGACTGGCTCAGTTTAAGAATTTGCTGTTTGCTTTGTGTGTGTTTCCTTTTAAATGAAGGTTCCCACCTTCGTTGTTAATTTTGAAGATTCACAAATGGTGAACATAATTATACTCATTGGTAGTAAAAGTAAAGTGTTTATGTTTTCTGTTTGACTTGGAGTTGCAATTAGAGAATTCAGAAGTAAAGATTACAACTTTAGTTGCATATTGGGTTTAATAGAACATATACTTTCTTAGATGTGTGTTTTGTGTGTAAAATTGCTGTTCATCATTCAATTTATGCTATTTTTATAGGTCTGTTGACATCCTAGAAGATGGCTTCTAATCTAAAGGAGGATTTATCGCAAAAAACTGCTGTGTTTGGTCTCAAGGTCTGGCAATTGATTGGAATCCTTGTTGGGATTTTCATAGTGGTCATCCTCTTATTGTTAACATTGTATCTCACTTTTCGGAGGAAGTCAAAAAGAGCTACGGACAATCTCCCTATTAGCCAAATACCTACTGTTTCTAAGGAAATTAAAGAAGTTCGGGTTGAGCAAGTATCGACAAACGAATTTGCTCCACGTGATGGAATTCTTCTCACTATTCATGACAAAACCAGTGATAAAGAATCAGACAAGGTTTTGGTTCATCTTGGAATGGGGAAAAAGAATGGCGATAATAGCAGTCAATCGGGTTCCTTCCATCACGTTGATAAGGAATGTTGTGGGTCACAATCAGGAGAAGAAGGGAGTTCATGCAAAACTGCATATAAAGCTTATAATTCACATCCAATAGCTGCTCCTTCTCCTCTAACCGGATTACCTGAATTTTCTCACTTGGGTTGGGGCCACTGGTTTACGTTGAGAGATCTTGAAGTTGCAACAAGCCGGTTCTCAAAGGAGAATATTCTTGGTGAGGGTGGATATGGCATTGTCTACAGGGGAAATTTGATTAATGGAACGCCCGTAGCTATTAAGAAGCTCCTCAACAATCTGTGAGTTGATAGCATGAAATTATATTCTTTCCTTACTGGTCCTTTTGTTTTAGTTACCAACTTGATTTTGAATTTATGATCTTTGTCCCAGAGGTCAAGCAGAGAAAGAGTTCCAAGTGGAGGTTGAAGCCATTGGCCACGTGCGTCACAAAAATTTGGTTCGCCTTCTAGGATACTGCATTGAAGGAACTCACAGGTATTTCCCCATCTGGAAGTCTCAGATAGTCCTACAGCTTTTTTGACATGAAAATGAAGCGCTGGATTTTTCATTACCTTCACGTGCGTGTGCAGTAATAGAATGAGTATTATGTTCTTTCGTGTGTACCATTTGAAAATGTTGTTCTAATTCATGATCTCAGGATGCTGGTTTACGAGTATGTCAACAATGGCAATTTGGAACAGTGGCTTCATGGAGCCATGCGACATCATGGGTATCTCACTTGGGAGGCTAGGATGAAGGTTCTCCTTGGGACAGCTAAAGCGTAAGTTCATTCAGCTAATCTATTTTTTGAATAATACAGATCTCTTGATGTGCTATCATCTCTTGCAGCCTTGCCTATTTGCATGAGAATATTGAGCCCAAAGTTGTTCATCGAGACATAAAATCAAGTAATATATTGATTGATGATGACTTCAATGCTAAGGTCTCTGATTTTGGTCTTGCCAAACTGCTTGGTGAGGGCAAAAGTCACATCACAACTCGAGTCATGGGTACCTTTGGGTTAGTTTCTTCTTTCTGCTCGTTTTGATTCAATTCCAGCTTGAGTAAATTTCATGTTTTGGTCTTCTGGGTTTTACAGTCTTCTACTTCTGGTGTCTTATTTTGTTCCTCTTTTGGTGTAAAAAAAATGATAAGGAAGTCCTATTTTTAGCATTGTTATATCATTTCACGCCTTTTCAAATATTTGACAGGTATGTGGCTCCTGAATATGCAAATACTGGTCTCTTAAATGAAAAGAGTGATGTTTATAGCTTTGGGGTTGTGCTGTTAGAAGCAATCACCGGAAGAGATCCTGTGGACTACGGCCGGCCTGCCCAAGAGGTTTGTTATCTTTAGTACCTTATATTAAGATCGCATTAGCACACCGACTTATATATCTTATCTGCATCCTCATTATTGAAGAAGCTGTAAAAATGATTGTGCCAAGATCTTCTGCAGAATAGATCGTTGTTAATACTTGCCTTGCTGGTTTTCTAATATTTGTCTCCTTCGCATTTTCGATTCAGTTTCCCTTGATTTTTTACAGATCACTTGTTCTTGATATATCATGTATGATGGCCAGTGTTCACAAGCTATAAATCTTTGAGAAGGATATCTCTACCTGATTCCAGCGGATTGATCTTGTTGTAAACATTGTTCATGACTTCAGCCTTCTGCTAAATCATAGTTTAAGAAAATGTCCCATGCTTTAGCCTTCCTTGTTCCCTATTCATTACATTATCTGAACAAAAAGCTACTACTGGTAACGTGCTGCTATTTCTTGTTGCTTTACGAGACAATACTTGGCAATCTTGTCTTTTTTCACCATGTCATAATAAAATATATTTTGTATATATCAAGACAACATTCATAATATCTTAGCTGCCCAGTGTCCTAGCCTGATGCGTTGTGTGATGGGTATATCTTCCTGCACTACATTAATTGGTAGGAGTAGTAATCTTTGATTTCACACCATCAAGTCCAATGGAAGCTGATCAATATTTGAATTTTATGGTCTTTCACCACCAATGGTCCACAGAATTTATTTTAATACACGAGATATTAGTAGAATCATATCTGAATGTTCTCAACCTTGGTAATAATTCTTACTAGAGCCTGAGTTTTAGCTGAGGATTCGTCAAGCAAATCTATTTTTCTTTTTGGCCTCTGAATATATTGCTACTGATTTTCTCTTCAATCTTTCCCACCACTTCCTTTTACCAATATCCTTATTCTCCGGTTAATTTGCTTCATAATGCTCTAATTCTTTAAAGTAGTGTAGTTTTTTACCCGTTCCCACTAGTATTAGGTTTTTAACAAGGGATCGCAGATTTGAATCCTAAAGAACTAGCAGGACTTCATTTCATTTTTTACCTCACTTTGCTCAATCTTTGCGCTAAGAACATACTCTTAAAGCAATTAAACTTTTCTGGTTGCAGGTGAATCTCGTTGACTGGTTGAAAATGATGGTTGGAAGCAGGCGCTCAGAGGAAGTAGTAGATCCAAATATTGAATCAAAGCCACCAACAAGAGCTCTCAAAAGAGCCCTTCTGACTGCTCTCAGATGTGTTGATCCAGATTCTGACAAGAGACCAAAGATGAGCCAAGTTGTTCGTATGCTTGAATCAGAGGAATATCCCATACCAAGAGAGGTCGGTATCTGCTTTCCGTTTCCTCTTTTCTTCTATTGCCACGTGAAGCACAAAATTTATTCACCCCGAACTATGCCCTCAAGTTTCTTATTTTGTTAAACTGTGATCCTGTTAGATACAGTCAATTCCTAGTCTTCGTTTGAACAGTTGTGTTATATTTGCAGAGGTTACTAGCAGTTTTATTTTATTCAATGTGCATTGCTTGTAGAAATTGTTGGATAAGCACAATCATGTCCTAGAATTTATGAAAATGGCTTTTGTATTTGGATGTTCTTCCCTTATGTAGGGACTTAGATGTGGCGGAGATATTTGATTCCTAGCTCGGACTCTTAACAATACCTTCTTCTTTAGTCAATTAATTTGGGG
>MU782620.1:40616-57344 GCA_026770625.1 Nicotiana glauca | reverse complement strand
CCCCCTCCCCGGTTCAAGTTGTCCGCTCGGGTAAGCCAGGTCTAGAACAAATAAACCCAGATTTTCAAACCTAGTATAACATAGCCTCATGTCGGATCCCTAGTAGGAATACTTGTTTGCATCACGTGCATTTGACTTTGGGGACTCAACACAGGGGTTGGGTCTGTCTAGGACATGTGTACCCGAAATCAAAAGACCATCCTGATGCATATTTGTTTGCTACTTGCACATTTGTTTGACTCGGATTGCATGTTGACCGGCCTCTAGAATAGGGGAGAAAAATTGAGAATAAATCAAATTAAGGTGAGAGAGGAAATTACCCGCCTATGAAAAAACTTGGTGCCCAAAATATCCCGAAACTCTGCCGAAATTTTCAAGAAAAAAGAGCTATTTCAAATGTTTATGCTTTCTGTTGTGTCAAAATTGACCGAACTACGCAAGTTTGATTCTCACCGGATATGGGATACGTAGGCAACCTTCATCGGGTCCAACTCCAGTTTTGCAAAAAATAACCAAAAAATATGAAGTGTCGTTATTTTATCATAAATAAATTAGGTAATGTCATTCTTGTCCGAAATAGCCAAAATACCTCAAAAGGCGCCGGAAGGCCATTTTTACAAGAATAGCCACCTAAGGTCCTCTTTCAAATGTTTTGATTAATTAGCAAGCTCATCCCTAAAATCTTCTTTCCTGAGGTGCTGAAGGGTTGTATTCGCAAAAAGTGTTTTGTTTTAAATTGCAACTTTCAAAATTGGTATTTTTTTCTCTTGAGTCGAAAAATAAAATCATGGTCTTTTAACTGTCACTATAATTAAATGTGCGGGATGACCACAATTGAAAATGAACCTTTCACAGTCCTTGAGGAAATCCCTTTAGAACTCCACATGTGGTGGAATGCTTTAGGAGAAGTCAGCAGTGATCCTGTGGTAAAAGCTTTGGGCGGTCTTGTTGGTCTCATGAAGATTAAGCCTAGGACAGATATAATTGAGGATTTGATACCCTTTTGGGACCTAGCGCATAATGTATTCCATTTTGCCGACTTTGAGCTGACCCCTACGTTTGAGGAAATGGCGAGCTATGCTGGTTTTAATGGGAATCTTAGAAATCAATACCCAATGGCACCTAAAGTGGTGACTCCTCATAAGTTTCTGGATCTTATAAGCGTCAATTAGGAAGTTAGAGACGCAAATTTGGCTAAAGGGTTCTGCACATTCTACTTCGTGTATGGTTTTGAAATCCCGGATACCGATCTAACTCATTCGGGAAACAAAGATAAATGGGAAGCCCGGCGGGGATTGGCTTTTAGAGTGGCATTCTTGGGTGTCTTAATTTGCCCAAGAAAGGATAGAAACATAGAGTTGGGGCTTGTGGGAATAGCCGACTTCATGACTAAAAAAGCTAATGGCACCATTGTACCAATGATCTTAGCGGAGATTTACCGAGGTCTAACTATTTGCCGAGAAGGAGGAAAGTTCTTTGAGGGGTGCAATATGCTTCGACAACTCTAGATGGAAGAACACCTCTGCCACCGTCCGGGGTACATGAACTACGGTATGATCAGTCCTAAATGCATTGAGAAACATGAAGACCGGGTGAGGGGCCATGAGTTTCCAGAAGGTACAAAAGCATGGTTCACACTTCTGAGCTCCCTTACTGCAAGTCAAATGGAGTGGACATTCGGGTGGCTCTCGGTCAGCGAAGTCATTTACATGTCGGCCGAAGTATGTTTTCTTCAATTGATGGGTCTCCGGAGCATTCAACCTTATGCCCCACACATATTTCTATGCCAGCTAGGCAGGTACCAGACTATCCCGCACGATGAGGATTTGAGTCGGTGTGTCATCGAACTAGGACCAAAAGTTATTTTCCCAGAAGAGAAGGTGCATCGAATTTGGCATCAATGTAGTTTCCTAGAGCCAAAGACTCAGGTACGAAATCTATCCAAAGGCGACTTAGAGCCTAATTACACAACTTGGTAGTAAAAGGTCTCAAGTCCATCAGGAGCCCGAACGGCCCGTCAAAAGGCCACATGTCCAACAATTAACTGATGAGGTACAGGAGCAATGGGATTGGTTGGCAAAAGAGGCAAGCTACAGATCCACAAGAAGAAAATTGGAGGGGCAAATCCGAGATCTTAAATTTGACAAAAGTGTACAGGCCACTGCTGACGAAGGGGAGAAGAAGAAATTGGCCTAAGAAAACAAGGCCTTCGAGCCCAGATCCAAAAAATAAAGATAGATGCTGAGAATTAGGAAAGAATCCGAAAGGATGAAAGACTCATAAATAGCCTTAGGAAGAAAATAGTTGAATGCGAGGATGACTTGGAAAAATTCGAGGATAATCTGGTAAGAGCTCAAGCACAATTAGTGAAGAATGCAGAAGGACGAGTGGAGTTGTTTGGCAACTAAAAAGAAAATATGAGGAAGAAGCCACCAACTTGAAGAAAAAAATAACTACTCTCGAGAACGAAATGGCCAAACAAACAAAGAGCTTCAAAGCAGAAAAAGAGCATTGTTATGCCTTGATGGCACAGCTAGAGAAAGACCTTCAGCAGCTTCAAGAGAAAAATCATACAGCTGAACAAGTTTTGGGGGATAGATCTCAGCAGACTGTGCGGTTGCTTCAAGAGAAGGGTATTATCAGAGAAAAGGTTAGGAGCATTGCAGTCTACATTGTGATGAAATGCAACGAGTTTAAGGACATGACCAGGTCCATGTTCTTCGCCTCCGTTATGATTTTTGTCTGACAGATCATGGATGACCTATTTCGCTTTCAAGAAGATATGGCACATAGGTCCACAACGAGATCGACTGATGTCCCGCGGGTCCCAGGAGTAATTGAGGCACTTATGTGTTCATGATTTTTATTCGAGTCTGTATTTTCGTTTTCTTTAGAGTCTGTTAGTCCATTTTCGAGTCTGTATTTTCATTTTTCTTTGGAATCCGTTAGTCCATTTTCGAGTCTGTCAGTCTTTATGATTAATTCTATAGGAGAAGTCGTTGTAACTAGGATGTTTGCTTTTATTTTATTTTTATGAAAAATTGAAAACCCAAAAAATGTATCTTTCTTTTATTTTACACTTATCTCCCAGAACTACGCTTGGTCGGATTCATATGGCATCATGATACGTAGGTAATCCCCATATGATTCGATCATAACCATGAAATGAAAAAAAAACAAGAAAAACTGTGGAAAGAAATAATGGCAAAACAAGAGAGGAAAAGATGAGAGAATAAAAGGAAAAAAAAGAACCAAGCAAAGAAAAGTAGGAATGAAAAAAACAGAGAGAAGTTGCAAAATGAAAATTAGTAAAAGTCGGGATGGTGCAAGCGGTTGTTCAAATGCATACTAGAAATGGTTAACTATTTAGATGCATTACATCCTCAACGTGTGGTTGCATATCTGTTATGATCTAATCACTAACGAGTTTGCTTGTTGTCATCAAGTGCAAGCAGGTGGTTAGTTTGTTTGGCATTTTGGCAACCCACTCATACAACACCAGGTCCAAAGACAAGTTGATCATGACTGGCCAATAATTGGATGCAAGTGTTATTGATCCGCTCAGGGAGACAGAAGAGTCTGATGTTAATCTGAAAGAGGAGTTGCATAAGTTAAAAGACCAAATGGCAGAGATGTACCAGGCATGGATGAAAGGACATCCACCACCATCATGCCCCACCAACCCTGCTTTTGTCCCGCCACTGGCTCAATCCCAAGAACCTCCCACTGCTGATTCATCTCCAGGCTTCCTCTATTTTCACCACTATCAAGGCACCACTTCCCAAACCACACAATCACCACCAACTAAACCAATCCCATATCCCCCTCTACCAGCCACCCCCATTTTCGTGGCACCATCGCCAGCTACACTTCATTGATCCTCTAGTGAGCCTTTGTTCCAGACCCAAGATAACCAATACTATCCCTTAGAGCCTACTTTCAAGGCCCCAGATCACTACTCCTACACTCCTTGTTTTGACCTCCCAATTCAGACTGAGAAACCACTTAAAAACCCAGAGCAAGAGGAGATGTTCAGGAAGGTAAAAAGCCTGGAATAATCGTTTAGAAGCATGCAGGGATTGGGAGGCCAGGTGAGCATGGCTTATAAATATATGTGTCTACTTCCTGATGTTTAGTTGCATGTGGGCTTCAAGATGCCTAAATTCGACCTATATTACAGGCATGAAGACCCGATGGCCCACCTAAGGGGATTCTATAGCAAGATGAGGGGGCAGGTGGAAAATATAAGCTATTAATCTTATATTTTAGCCAGAATCTGAGTGGCGCCGCACTGGAGTGGTACACTCATCAAGATCATAACAGATGGTATATTTGGGATGATTTGGTCCAAGCTTTCATCGTCATTTCTAGTACAATATCGAGATTGTTCTGGATCGATTGTCTTTAACTAAGATTGAGAAGATGCCCAGTGAAAGCTTCGGGGAATCTGGTTTTTGCTAGAGAGAACAAGCAGTAAGGGTTAACCCTCAAAGGAGGAGAACGAAATGGTAGAATACTTTTTGCAGGCTTTGGAGCCCACTTACTTTGGCCATTTGATATCGGCATAGGAAAGTCGTTCAATGAGGTAGTGAAGATGGGTGGCATGGTGGAAGAATGGCTTAAATCAAGCAAAATAATGAGCTATTCAGCCATCAAAGCAACTACCCAAGCCATTGAAAATGGTACCGGGGGAGTGATCGGAAAGAAGATGTGGCAACAGTTGATTCAGGATCATGGTTTGGACCAAAGGGCCCGTCATACCAGTATACCCAGCCTCGACCTCATCACTGAGCCTACACCGAAACCCCATATAATCCACCCCAGTATTACTACCCATCACCAGACCCTCGAATTTCTATCCACCATGCCCAGTCATATACTCAACCTCCTCCCTACTCACAATGGCGAGCACCAATCCCACAAAACACCTACCCAGCTCCACAAAATGCTTACCCACCCCCACGAGCCTACCGAAACCCTGCCGGTCTAGGTTTCTGACCCAATCCAGCATTCAAAAATGAAAGGTTGCAGCGCAAGAAAACTTTCACTCCATTGGGGGAGTCTTATACCAGTTTGTTCCAGAGATTGAGACAGTTGGATATGCTGAGGCCGATTGAGTTAAAGTTTCCAAACCCTCCCCCAAAGAACCTTGATTACTCTTTGAGCTGTGCATATTGTTCTAGTACTCCGGGGCATGATACGGAGAAGTGCTGGCACTTGAAAAATGTCATCCAGGAGCTCATAGACACAAATCGGATTGAAGTCCAAACTCCGGAGGCACCCATCATCAACCAAAACCCATTACCAACCCATGAGAAAACAAACATGATCGAGATAGTACACAAGGGGGGAGCCCAAGAAGCTCTCACAGACTGTCATGATGATTCGGTCCAGTGAGGCCAAACCAGTCAAAAAACCAATGGTTGAAGGATCAGTGAACAAGTTGAGAATGAAAAATGGTGAGCCATCTCTGGTAGTCAAGAAAAGATCCCCAAATGATGCTATATCAAAGAAAGATAAGTCAAAAGTGGTTGTGCCAGGGTTGGCAAACAAGCTTATCATGATTGTAGAGGGTGCCCGTACGGACCCTGTCATCATCAAGCATGTAATCCAGTTGCCAGTAATCAACACCAAGGCTATCCCATAGAGCTATGAATGGGTGATAGTGACCTACAAGGGAAAGGAAGTGAAAGAAGAAGTCAATGAGGCCGAGGGACCAACTCGTTTGGGGAGATGCTTTGCCCCGGAAAAGTTATGAAAATTTAAACCACACAGATATAATCTAGACCTAGTAAAGAAAGCAGTCGTTGATGAAGAAGGGGAGGAATTTTTGAGAAAAATAAAGGTACAAGATTACTCCATCGTGGAGCAGCTGAGGAAGATGCCTGCTCAGATTTCATTGCTGTCATTGTTGATCCATTCAAATGAGCATCGTCGGGCCCTAATGAAATGTAAGGCCCCGTGAAATCCCTACTCGAAAACCCGAATTTTCGTGGTGCCAGTTCTGCGGTGCACTTTGAGATCGTAGAACATGAATGTGGACCGCATTCTTACCGCAGACTGAGTCAGAGTGTTTAGTTTCTGGGGAGCATTTTGCGGTCCATTATGCAGACCGCATGTTGACTCTGCGATCGCAAATGCTACCGTATATTTGACTCGGGGCTTCAATTTTCTAATTTTTAACCCGACCTCCCTATCGATATATCTGGTGTTATAGCTCATTTTAAGCATCTGCTGGACACTTCTAGAGGGAGAGAGATGGTTTCTAGAGAGGGAAAGTCTCCCCATCAAATTACTCCATAAGGTATGACAAAATCCTTGAAGAAAATCAAGTGAAGACCCCTAGACCTTCATCTCAAGAGGTAAGACTTCATCAACCCAACTCTTATTTGTTTTATTCTCAGATATAAGGGGTCACTAGTGAGGTTATTCATGGGTATAACAATTGATTCCTTGCATGCATATCAAACCTTAGAGTAGTGGGAGTTAGTGAATTAAAGAGGGGTGCAAAATGATATAAATTGCACCTCTAGGGTTTGTCAATATGCTTGAATCAAGCTAGAGTCTCAATCTCATCTCTAATTCTCGATTTAATTTGTAATTCTTACTCAATAGATCGAAGTTCTAATATTTCCGGAAATTGTAAAAGAGTAAGGAAAAGCTTTATTGAGGTATGTATGGCTAAAACCCCTTTTTATTAGAAATTGAGCTCCGTTGTCATTACGAAAGTATAGTAAGAGTTGAATTGGGTAGTGTATTGATTGTTATCACGCATTAATTAATTTGCAATTATCTATACATATTCGTGAAGGATGTGCCTCAATGTGAATAATGTACCAATCTTGATAATTAGAGAATGATGAAAAAGTACAGTTATGTGTTGAAATACTTGGGCTATAAGCCAATATTGAAACAAAGAACTATTCATGCTAGCTATGTTCCCACTTACATGTGATTGCAACTTGAATTATCTTTGATATATGTGTCTATGATCACAACATGTAAATTGAATATTGAAAAGGGAAAACGATGTGATGATGGTGGCCATGAGTGCCCATGAACTGTTATGATATGTGTGGAATAAAGATTTGAAGGTGTTGACTAATGAGAATTGAGTAATTCCTCTAATGAGGTGACCTAGCCGATCGGGTCGTGATCGGACACCATGCCGCACACATGGTGGTAATGTGCTGATATTGAATTCCGGATAAGGGAAATTAAATATTGATTAAAAGTAATGCCTCCAATGAGGTGACCTAGCCGGTCGGGTCGTGACCGAACTATGCTCGAGATGGCGGTGGTAATGAGAATAGTGGTGAACATGTGACAGAAATGCCCTATTCTATGTTGTGGAAATTGTATGCAAGATTATATGAATTGTTTCTTTGATTTGCCCATATTAGTTGCTTGTATCTGTTTGATAGTTCTTTCTAGTAAAATGGTGTTTAGTTATACATACCAGTACAATTCAAATGTACGGACGTCCCTTTTGCCGGGGGGCGCTACATTCATGTTATGATTGTAGGTGGATCTATAGCAGGCACTCCAGTCCGCCGGCAGTAGCACCTCCTCCACTTTCCGTCAGCTGTATGGGTGAGCCCCTTTCCCCTCGGATCCCGGTGTAGCTTAGGCCGCTGTTCTTCCCGGAGTATTATTATTGTATTTGTGTAAGGTATAGCCGGAGCCTTGTTGCCGGCATTTCTGTATTATTCTTCAGTTATATTTAGAGGCTTCGTAGATAGGTTGTGGGTAGTGTCAGGTATTGGAAATTAAAATAGAAATATTGATGTTTGGCAATGATGTATATAACTTGTAATACCCTTAAAGTGGCGAAATGATGTTGCTAATGAAACTGAAATGGAGATCGTTAATTATATGTTGATAGGATTCGATTAATGGGGTCTATCCCTTATTAAATTATGAGTTGGGTTGGGTAGTATGTATGAAACCTGCCAAGCTTGCTCAGTCGGGTTTACTCGGTTGAGCGCCGGTCGCGCTCCTCGAATTTTGGGGCGTGACATGAAAATTCTAAACGAAGCTCATGTCCCCAACAAAATTTTAGTGAACCATTTGGAGAAGATTGCCAACAAAATATTTAAGGTGAACATGGTCACTTTCTCTGATGACGAGTTGCCTGTGGAAGGTACTGAACACAACAAAGCTCTCTATCTGACGGTAAAATGTGAAGATTCTGGGGTCACCAGGGTGTTAGTTGACAATGGTTCCAGTGCAAACATTTGCCCTCTCTCTACTATGAACAAGCTCAAAGTTGATGATGAGAGGATTCACAAGAACAACATATGCGTCAAGGTTTTGACGGTGGATGGAAAGACTCGGTTGGTGATACAGTGCTTGAGTTGATAATAGGACTGGTAGAATTCACCATGGAGTTCCAGGTACTAGATGTAGCCATCTCTTGCAATTTGCTGCTGGGTCAGCCTTGGATACATGTCGCCAAAGCAGTCCCGTCCACTTTACACTAGATGGTTAAGTTTGAGTGGGATAGACAGGAGATCGTCGTGCATGGCGAAGAGAATTTGTGTGCTCACAGTGATGCCTCCATCCCATTTATTGAGGCTGAAGATTACAAAGGGCCTTGGGTCTACCAAGATTTTGAAACAGTGCCGGTCGAGAAGGTTCCAGAAGGGAAATGTGTTCCAACTCCAAAGATGGCCTCTACATCCGTCATGGTGGCCTCTAAAATGCTGAAAAATAGCTTTATGAGAGGTAAAGGTCTGGGTGCATCCCTGCAGGTTATCATACATCCGGTGTCCCTCCCTAAAAATTTAGGTACGTTCAGTCTTGGATTCAAACCTACAGCGGCAGATGTGAAAAGGGCTAAAAGGTTAAAACGAAAGGCATGGGCACTTCCAAAGCCTATCCCACGTCTCTCCAGGTCTTTTGTCAAGCCCGGTGCCAGGAAATGCCCAGTGACAACAGTTCCAAGTTCTATGGTTGATGTTGATGAAGAGTTAATTGAAAGGTTCCAGAGGTTGTTTGATGATGTGAACATGGTAGAAGTTGGAGAAGGTTCTAGCGAAGCAGGCCTGCAGTTCGTTGGGCTGAATGTAAAACTTAACAATTGGAAGGCTACTCCTCTCCCTTCTCAGAAGGTGTCTTGGTAGTTTGTTTTGTTTTCCTGTCTATTTGGTTCATTCCAGGGTTGTGACCTAGACTTTTATCTTTCGCTTATTGATGTACAAACCCTGTTATCCTTTATTTTCAATGAAATGCAATTTCCCTTTTCCATCATTCCTGATAGTTTTATTTTTTGTTTTCTTTTCTTCTCTATACAGTTCTTTTTATGCTGGTTTCAATGACATGACATGCATGAGGAATCTTCAGCCCAATCTCAAAAGTCAATCTAATTCTGAAATAATAATTTAAGAAATAGAGTGTGATGATGAATCAGAATATGATGAGGATGAGGCCTTCGAAGAGATGAGTAAGGAACTAAATCATTTTGAAGAAAAACCCAAGCCTTACCTGAATGATATGAAAGCAATCAATTTAGGGAACCCACATAATGTCAGACAAAACTAAGATAAGTGTCCATCTTGAACTGCAAATCAGGGAAGAGATAATTAAAGCACTATTTTAATATAAAGATATTTTTGCATGGTCATATGACGACATGCCGGGTCTAAGTACTGACTTGGTGGTTCATAAATTTTCCACTAACCCGGCATTCCATCCCGTCAAGCAGAAGTTGAGAAAGTTCAAAACCGATATGAGCGTGAAGATTAAGGAAGAAATGACAAAGCAGTTGGACGCAAAGGTCATTCGGGTCACGCGATATCCCATTTGTTTGGCTAATATTGTACCAGTACCAAAGGATGGCAAGACCAAAGTGTGTGTTGATTACTGCGGTCTCAACAAAGCAAGTCCAAAGGATAATTTTTCATTTCCAAATATCCACATTCTGATTGACAACTGTGCTAAACATGAGATCGGTTCTTTTGTGGATTGCTATGCGAGATACCACCAAATTTTGATGGATGAGGAGGATGCAGAAAAGACATCATTTATCACACCATGGGGGACTTATTGTTACTGGGTAATGCCATTTGATTTGAAAAATGATGGGGCAATCTACATGAGGGCAATGACTATTGTGTTCCATGACATGATACACAAGGAGATTGAGATTTATGTGGATGATGTGATCGTAAAATCAAAGCAATAGTCCGACCACATCGTAGATTTGAGGAAGTTTTTCTAAAGGCTTCGCAGATACAATCTTAAGCTTAACCCCACCAAGTGCGCATTTGGTGTTCCATCCGAAAAACTGTTGGGATTCATAGTCAGTCGTCAAGGCATTGAGTTGGACCCATAAAAGATCAAAGCTATCCAAGAATTTCCATCTCTAAGGAACAATACTGAGGTGATAAGTTTGCTCGGGAGTTTGAACTACATCAGCAGGTTTATTGCTCAACTCACGAAAACTTGTGAACCCATCTTTAAGTTGCTGAAGAAGGATGTTGCGATCAAATGGACCGATTAGTGCCAAGAGGCATTCAATAAGAATAAGGGATATTTGTGAAACCCACCTATATTAGTCCCACCGGAACCCGGGAGGCCTTTAATTCTTTATTTGATCGTCTTCGACAATTTGTTTGGTTGTGTATTGGGCTGACATGACATCACTAGCAGGAAGGAGCAAGCCATCTATTATCTCAACGAGAAGTTCACATCCTACG
This sequence comes from Nicotiana glauca, assembly GCA_026770625.1. Lineage (NCBI taxonomy): Eukaryota > Viridiplantae > Streptophyta > Magnoliopsida > Solanales > Solanaceae > Nicotiana > Nicotiana glauca. The sequence goes on along the minus strand of MU782620.1, from coordinate 46,644 downwards.
AGGTTAAGTACACTCACCTTGAAAGGACATGTTGCGCCCTGACTTGGGTGGCACAAAAGTTGAAGCATTACTTATCGTCCTACACTAGTTACCTCATTTCTCGCATGGATCCTTTAAAGTATATCATTTAGAAGCCTATGTTCACAAGGAGGCTCCCAAAATGGCAAATCTTGCTCACAGAGTTTGACATTATCTATGTGACTCGGACCGCGATGAAAGCCTAAGCATTGGCCGATCATTTGGCCGAGAACCCGATCGATGAAGAGTATGAACCATTGACAACATATTTTCCCAATGAAAAGGTGATGCATATTGATGAGGTGGAGCAGGTTGAAAAACCAGGCTGGAAACTTTTCTTTGATGGATCCGCTAACATGAAAGGCTTCGGGATATTGGCCATGCTTATTTCTGAAACAGGGCATCACTACCCTGTTACAACTCAGCTTCGTTTCTATTGTACCAACAACATGGTTGAGTACGAGGCATGCATTTTGGGTTTGAGGTTAGCTATAGACATGGGCGTCCAGGAAGTCTTGGTCTTGGTAGACTTGAACCTTCTGGTGCACCAGATTCAAGGAGAATGGGAAACACGGGATTTAAAGCTCATACTGTATCGACAATGTTTGCATGATCTTTGTTATCGGTTTTGATTAGTAGAGTTCAGGCATATTCCAAGGATCCATAATAAGGTTGTCGATGATTTGGCTACCTTGGCGTCAATATTGCACCATCTGGACAAAGCTTATATCGACCCTCTACATGTTCAAGTTCATGATCAGCATGCCTATTGTAATATGGTTGAGGAAGAACTTGATGGTGAATCATGGTTCTATGACATCAGGGAATACATCAGAATGGGGGTAAATCATGTACAAGCCATAGGGGATCAAAAGAGAACAATTCGACGTTTTGCAAGTGGATATTTCTTCAGTGGGGGAATTTTGTACAAAAGAACTCCAGATCTTGTGTTGTTGAGGTGCATCGATGCTAAGCAATCCATGACTATCATGAACGAGGTACATTACAGAGTTTGTGGGCCGCATATGAGCGGGTATGTTATGGAAAAAATAATTCTCTGAGCAGGTTATTATTGGCTCACCATGGAGCGAGATTGCATCAGTTTTGTGCGCAAGTGTCATCAATGCTAAGTACACGGAGATTTAACTCATTCTTCGCCATCTGAATTTCACACAATGTCCGCACCATAGCCCTTTGTTGCTTGGGTATGGATGTCATCGAACCAATCGAGCCAGCAACATCCAATGGCCATAGGTTTATTCTGGTGGCCATTGACTATTTCACTAAGTGGGTTGAAGCTAAAACTTTCAAGTCTATGACCAAGAAAGCAGTGGCCGATTTTGTTCATTCAAATATCATTTAGCGGTTTGGGATCCCAAATGTGATCATCACAGATACTGGTGCTAATCTTAACAGTCATCTGATGAAAGAAGTATGTCAATAATTTAATATTACGCATCGCAATTCCACCCTATACCGCCCCAAGGCAAATGGAGCAGTCGAGGCAGCCAACAAGAACATAAAGAAGATACTTTGAAAAATGGTGCAAGGTTCCAGGCAATGGCATGAAAAGTTGCCCTTTGCGCTGTTGGGTTATCGCACTATTGTTTCGCACTTCAGTAGGCGCAACTCCTTATTTGTTGGTATATGGAACTGAAGCAATGATACCCGCGGAAGTTGAAATTCCATCCCTTCAAATTGTTGCTGAAGCCGAAATTGAAGATGATGAGTGGGTCAAAACCCGTCTGGAGCAATTGAGCTTGATCGATGAGAAAAGATTGGCAGCCGTGTGTCATGGACAGTTGTATCAAAAGAGAATGGCAAGAGCATACAGCAAGAAGGTGCGTCCACAGATATTTTAAGTGGGTTAGCAAGTATTGAAACGCATCCTTCCCCATCAGGCTGAAGCAAAAGGCAAGTTCGCCCCAAATTGGCAGGGGTCGTTCATCGTAACAAGAGTATTGTCCAATAGTGCATTATATTTAACAGATATAGAAGGCAAATGTGTAGACATGACTATCAATTCCGACGCAGTCAAAAGATATTATGTATGATTTCTTTGGTTTGTCTAAATTGTTGTTTGTACTTGGAATATTTTGAAGATTGGAATGACGAAGGCATTTTGTTATGCTATCTAAATACTTTATCCTTTGTTACCCCTTTGAGCCTTATTTATTTCTTTTCATATCCCTCTTTTGGAATCAGTAGAAAAATTCAGAAACACGAATGCAAAAGATGAGTGAAGATGAAAAAGAATGAAAAAAAAAAGAAGAAAAAAAGAGAGAGAAAGAAAGAGAAAAGAGAATAGTAACAACAACAAAGCAATTCATATGACATGAACTACGTTTGAACTGATTCCTTTTAAGGATATGTAGGCAGCCTTACAGTTTAGTCTCATCAAAATCAAAATCCAAAAGTCCCCCAAGCAAAGAAACTGGGGCAGAAAGTTGTGGTTGTTGTAAGAAATCTGATTCCAAGAGTTGTAATTTTGAACCCATTCAAGCTGTTTTGAGCCTTTGTAATATCCTTTATTATTAACCTTATCCAAAAGCCCACATTACGGTCCAAAGAAAGACCTTCTGATCAGTTTTCGAGAGATGCCAAGTCGAGCAAGTAAGGTGCGATTCATATTAGGGGCAACACTGCGGTCTAAGCAGGAAAAATGAAAAATGAGATAGTCTTATTGGTGAAAACCCTCGCGGGCACCGTAAGGTGATGAAAAGCTAAGAAAAATAAAAAATGAGAGAGTCTTATTGGTGAAAACCCTCACGGGCACCGTAAGGCGACGGTGAGTTGAGAGATAAATAAATGAGAGAGGTTTATTGGTGAAAACCCTTCAGAGCACCGCAAGCCGAATAAGGCTGTTAAATTTGCAAAGGAATCGGATTATGGGAACCCCGGGCATAAAGTGTAAAGAATGAAATAGGATTGACTGAATGGACTGGGATGATTAATCCAAAATGCATGTCATGATCATTGATACCGGCAGCCTCACTCAGATAAGTCCTTTTTCATTTTCTTCCTCAAATAGTCCTTCTGTTTTTACTTTTCTCCTCTATTCATAACTCTCAAAATCATTGCATTTCATTTCCTTTTGGGTCGACTCTTCTAAGGATTTTTCACTGTTAGCCTTGCTAAGTAAAAGAAAGGATTTCAAAGCTTATTACCAACTTCTAAATTGCACAAACAAAAGTGCGGCCAAAGCATGCCAGAAATAGCATGATGCAAAAGTTGAAAAATAAGGTGTTAATAAAAGCTCAAACGGTCGAATGGTTTGTGAATTTTGTGGAAGATACAAAGGTTCAAATAGGAAGGACAAAATGTAAAACAGCAGTTTAGGTTAGAGCATTCAGGTCGTTCAGGGTCATGTGATTGAAATGCAGACAGAAAGACAAACAATTATTGGTCAGTTCAAGGAAGACAGTCAAAGCAAAGCACGGCAGCGAAAGGGCCACCCTCAGTAAGAATGCCGCAAACTAACCACCACATTTTCAAACAGAAAAGATTTTTCTTTGATTGAAACAGGAGCAGAAAAATTCATTTGTCTCGGAGAAACCCTCCGTAAGGAAAGCAAGCACCAGATAAGCTCGGCAGTAAGTGCCAGTACCCTCCTGGATAACAGGATTTAGTAAGTTTTGAGTCTCTTGCAGATGACAAGTTCTGACGAGAGGTCTACTTTTGTGAAGTGTAATTTGAAATTTAAGTTTTCACTTTGAAATGAGGCTTGGTTTGAAACTTTTCAGGATAAAGGAATTTATTTTAGAATTTGTTTTGATAACAAGAATCGGTTAACACTCACAAATATTTCCAATATCAAACTGGGGCAGAAAAATTTCTTTTGTTTGTCTGTTTTGTTGAAATCAGGTGCCTACCTAGAGAACAAAGGGAAGCAGTTCAAGTTTCGAGGAAAAATAATTCAAGTGTTGGAAATCAGGCACCCACCTGGAGAACAAAGGGAAAATAGCAATGTTTGAAGGAGGTCAGCAATCAGGAGACCACCTGGAGAACAAAGAGAAACAGTTCAAGTCTCAAGGAAAAACAGTTCAAATGTTGGTAATCAAGTGCCCACTTGGAGAACAAAGGGAAAGTAGCAATGTTCAATGGAGGTCAGTAATCAGGAGCCCACCTGGAGAACAAAGGGAAACAATTCAAGTCTCAAGGAAAAACAGTGCAAATGTTGGTAATCAGGTATCCACCTGGAGAACAAAGGGAAAGTAGCAATGTTCAAAGGAGGTCAGCAATTAGGAGCCCACCTGGAGAATAAACGAAAATAGTTCAAGTCTCAAGGAAAAACAATGCAAATGTTGGTAATCAGGCACCCACCTGGAGAACAAAGGGAAAACAGCAATGTTCAAAAGAGGTCGGAAATTAGGAGCCTACCTAGAGAACAAAGGGAAGTAGTTCAAGTTTCGAGGAAAAACAATTCAAGTGTTGGAAATCATGCGCCCACCTGGAAAACAAAGGGAAAACAATTCAACTTTCAGATGAAAGGAAGATAGTTCAAGTGTGGGAAATCAGGCGCCCACCTGGAAAACAATTCAAGTTTCAGAGGAAAAGAAGACTATTCAAGTGTTGGAAATTATGCGCCCACCTGGAAAACAAAGGGAAAACAATTCAAGTTTCAAAGGAAAGAAAGACAATTCAAGTGTTGGAAATCAGGCGCCCACCTGGAGAACAAAGGGAAGCAGTTCAAGTTTCGAGAGGAAAGGAAGACAATTCAAATATTGGTAATTAGGCGCTCACCTGGAGAACAAAGGGAAAGCAGCAATGTGCAAAGGAATACAATTCAAATATTGGTAATCAGACGCCCACCTGGAGAGCAAGGGAGTACAATTCAAGTTTTGGCAATCAAGCGCCCGCCTGGAGAGCAAGGGAATACGGTTAAAGTTTTGGCAATCAGGCACCCACCTGGAGAGCAAGGGAATGCAGTTAAAGTTTTGGCAATCAGTCACCCACCTGAGAAAAAGGAAAGCAGTTCAAGTTACAAAACAAGACAACACAGGTTTCAAAGGAAGACAGTTTAAGGTAACAAAATAAATACAATTCGAGTTTTGGAAATCAGGTGCCGCCTGGAGAACAAGGGATTACAGTCAAATGTTGGCAATTAGGCACCCGCCTGGAGAATAAAGGAATTCACTTCAGAATACAATTCAAGTCAGCAACAAAGGAAGCTCGCCTGGAGAGCACAAGTCAACAGAGCGGCTGAAATTACAAGATCAAGCTCGAAGATGTGTAGATAGGATTCCTGTAATTCACAGATTGTAGTTTAGTCTAGTTTCTTTTATTTTGTCTTGGTGTAATAAGGAGTTCAACAAGCAATAGCAGCAGCAACAACAGTGAAATCACAGCTTCCTGGTAGTCCCAGCTACCAAAACTTTCCGAACTACACTGACCTGATTCCTTTATATCCAAGGGTATGTAGGCAACCTCGGAGCAGGGTGCGGTCAAATATTTCAAAAAATACTTCCCACGAAGTATTCAAATGGGCAAAATCGCTCGTATCCGCTCACTTTATCTTTGCACGAAAACTCTTCATGTTTCCGAGCAAAGAGGGGCAACTGTGAGCACTTGATTTTTTGCCCTATATGAATTACTCCCATAAATTCAAGAAAATAAAGTTTTCCCATTATTTGCAATTTCGTAAATTTTTGGTAGGATTTTTGTTAATTGATTGTATTTTTCTATACATGTTTATTTTATTTAACTCATAAAAAAGTATAAAAATATTATGCATTGCATTTAAGTTTTAGTCTACGGTTCCAGGATTAATTAATTAGTTATTTATTTTGTTAAAAAAATGAAAATCACAAAAATTGGCTCATTTTACAATTATTGTCTTTAATTTTAGATTATTTATTTTTTCTCTCTTGTAATTTAGGATCAAATAATTTTTATAAACTTTGTAATTTGGAAATTTGTTTAATTTTACGACTTAGACCAATTTAAAATTTTAATTTTGGATTTTTAATCAAATAAAAAAAAGGAAAAAAAACAAAAGAGAAAGGGTATT
>MU782620.1:10959-39550 GCA_026770625.1 Nicotiana glauca | reverse complement strand
CCCCCCCCCCCCTAAAATTCGAGCCCAAAATCAAGTAACCCGGTCCAGGTCCCCACCGTAACCAAACGACGTCGTTTCCATCTCTTTCTATCTCGGTCCTCACTGTGATCCGACGGCTGTGAACTAGGCACCAATAAATAAAAAATTGTACGAAATCACTCCCCCCGCCCCCCACTTTGGAACCGCCATATCACTCTCATCTCCCTCAACTCGGAAACCCTAGAGACCATCATCTGCACTCAAATTCTCTCAGTCGCCTCCGCCGGTGGCGAAGCCATGAACAAATCCAATCCGCTCCAAAATAACACTCCAGCACCCCCATTGATTCATCTTTTAAAATCCCTAGTCTGTGTCCCTCTAATCCATCCCAAATGGTTCGAATCTTAGATCTAAAACCAATACCAAAAACCCTAATCCACCCTAAGTCGCCATAAACTCATACCCTACCACCTTTTTACTAGCCACCAAGTATTCCCCGTCAAAAGATCCTGTAAACCAGCGAGCTCTAAATCTAAGCCCTATGAGCACTGGATTGTACATGCCTATGTTTCACCGCTTCTACTCTAACTCGATGGTGTTGATATTCACCCCAAATGCTTCTTCTTGACAAAGAATAACCATTTAGGGTCGATTTTAGGCATTATCGAAGACAACGCAAGTATGTCCTTAAGTAGGTTTCTGTTCTTTTTTCCCTTCTTCTATCTTCTCATCATCTTGCCCCTCTTTAGCTTATTTACATCTCTGATCTCTTCTTCTTCTTCTGTTTCTTTTGACTATAATGAAAAGGGTTAGTTAGCTTAATTTTAGGCCGTTAGATTTTGTTTGTTTTCTTTTGTGATTAATCGTTAATGTTAGTCAGTTAGTTTAGGGTTAACTATTGTATTTGCCTTTAGAATTAGTAGTTCTTCACTTAGGGTTTATTTTAATTGTTTAACCTATGTTTAATGAATTTTGTTCCAAAATCAGTATGTTAGTGAATTGTGTTGTTTTGAATTCCCAGTTAAGATGGTTTTGCTAATTGTTTCAAAGTTTAAATCTCAAATAGGTTCATTGTTCTTGCTAAATGTCAGTTTTGACTGTTTAAGTGTGGGCTTATTTCTGAGTGCATTTCAATGTCAAACCTATTTAGATTTCAGAGATTAATGCCATTTGATTCGTTTGGCCTATGGTTTCTGTTAGAAAATTATTTGTTTAGTTTATACATGTTCAGAATTTTTAGGGGTTTCAATCGAGTAAATAGAAACTTAAAGGGGGTCTAATGGGGTCGTAACAAAACTTAGGAGGTCAATTGGAAAGTGAAAAAATAAGAATTTCAGATAAGGCATTTAGAACCTTCTAGATTATGGACAACTATCCATTTTCTGTTAGAAAAGATGTTATGTTAGGGTTATTTTGCGAAAATCCTATCTCCTTGCCTTGGAAGGCAAAGTTGTATAAATAAGGCCTTCCCCTAACTCTTTACAGGCACACTCAGACCCTAAAAGACTACAAAAAAATTGTATGCACTATTGCATTGGAAATTGGTTGGGTTTTCTGATTTACTTTTCTTAAGGAAGAACTTTGAAAAAGCTTTCATTGGGTATCTGTTTTCTTAGGTTTGAGTATGAGTTGAAGCTGTTTGTTGGCTGGTTGCTACTGTTTCTTTACTTGATTGACTGCACTGAACTGCCTGATTTCTCACATTTTGCTTTGATCTCCAGGTATTTCTTGGACTGTAATGTTTGCTGAAGTGTGAAGTGCTTTGGAGTATTTTGTAACAAGAATTTCAATGGATATAACATAGACTTTTATATCCTTTTCATATGTGTTCCTTTGAACTACTGAATTTGTTTAGTTTGTTTTCTTTCAATTCATTATGGCTGTTATAGGATCTGAGGAGTACACAATAGTTCAAAGGGAACTGCATATTTTAGAATCTAGACTAGTTTATTTTCATTCACTGTTCAGTTGGTTGAATCAATAGTTGATTTCTGTAGTTTCTTTTATATTGTTAATTTGTACATCATGTTAACATTGGTTGTTTAAAACTCTATAGCTTACTCATTTAATTCTAGCACTATTAGTTGACTGTTGTGATTATATAGCAGTGTTAGAATATTTGTTAGTGCAAGAATTAGTATATTGTAAAAGAATAGCTTTGGATCCATATTCATCTTATTGTTGCTTGTAAGTAGGCATACGAATTTAAATTCATAGTCTGGTGATGCATATTTAGTTATTGTCTTATGTTCTTCTAAAATCCTCAGGCATTGGGCCTGGCTTTGGCCAATATGGATAGCCTGCTAGGGAATAGGCCTTTCCTGCCTGTTTCCGCCCTTGTCACTCCCTAGGCCCAATTTGGAGCCCTATTATATCCATCAGGCTTTAGTTCATTATTTTTGTAATTGGCATAGCGAAAGGGGTTATCTTTAAAGTATTGTGAGGCCTTTCTCATTTAATGTTGGGCTTGGTATCGCGCCCTGCCCCTTCTTGTGCCTTTTCCAAAAATCCAAATGACATTGGGCCTATCGCTGGCCCAAACTCTTCCAAGTGATTAAAATGCCTGGTTTTATCCAACATAAGCTTGTAATTAGTAAGGGTAATTTGAACCTTAATCTATAGTGAACCCGTCATCTTGGACCTTTTCTTTTAGATTAAGTATTGTCTTCTACCAATAGATTGAGGTGTGCCATTTAATTAAATGATCTATGGCCCTCACAAAATATCATAATTTAGATATTAAAAATGAACTTCATAGTTTAATTTAGGTGTGTCAATTATATAATTATCACAGTTATTACTAAAATTTGGGGTTACATTTCATGTGACCCGATTCTAATTTTCAACAAGGTTAAATAGAATGTGTCGTGACTCACAGGTGCATTTCATGTAGCATGATTTGTGATATGTTTTAAATAACCTTGAAATAATTTTGTAGATAAATAAAGGCAATTTTAAAGTTAAAAATGCGCATAGGCTTAAAAGTGTTTTAAAATCAAATCAATAGGCCGATAATAGCAGTTAAGCGACTGTGCTAAAACCACGGAACTCGGAAATGCCTAACACCTTCTCCCGGGTTAACAGAATTCCTTACCCGGATTTTTTGTGTTCGCGGACTATAAAACAGAGTCAATCTTTCCTCGATTCAGGATTTGAACCGGTGACTTGGGACACCATAAATGATCCTAGGTGGCGACTCTAAATTTCAAATAAAATAATCTCGTTTCGATTGTCACTTAAATTGAAAAAAAATCCCTTATACCCTTTTGGGTATAGTAAAAATGAGGTGTGACAATTATCTCTTTTTCCTACTTATATGAGACATATTCCTGGTAAACTTTAATGGTACAAGTGCAGAGAATATCCACTACAATATTCTTTTTAGTATCCTATTTCGAAAACTTGCCATTGTAGCCTCATCAATAATGCTCAACCTCGACCATTATTGACATCTCGACCACGACTCTTGTCGACTCTTCAACTATGAGTCTTGCTGCTTCTTGGTCCACCTAGACTAACAACGGCTCAAGAATTCTTTCTTTAGTGTTATCTTATCTCAAATATTCTAGGGCAGATTTTGACCCATATAGTTTGGACATTCGCTTATTGAGGCCGACCTCATGCGGGCTTGATGAGCAGATCCTATTCATTGCGGTCAAAATGATTGGACGATCTAATCAGGTCGTGATGATTGAGGTGAGCTGGCAACGTGTCCCTTCGTGAGCCATAAATTTTGGAATTGTACTGTCCTTGAATCAAGGCGATGTCATGATCTCGTGCATCATCATAATGCATCTTCTCGATGCGCCGCTTTATTTTACGTGGGACTCCTAATTGTTCTTGCTGCTTCGATTTCAATGCCAGGTAATGATGAGCCAATTTCTCGATTTTGACGCCTGAATTCCTATAAATAGAGATGTGAGTGTGTAATCCCAAACTTTACAGACTTCCTGTATCAAAACCATATATCTTCTTCTTCATTTTCCATTGTTGTGCTTCTTTTCCTTTTGTTCAAGCGATTCATATCATTTTTAATCCTCCGTTGTTTGATACCTTCCTCTTTTTCACTGAAAACATGTCTAATGTATCTTTTGAGTCCAGCAAGGGAAGTGACCCATTCCTCTAGCGATTCTTCTTCCTCCTCATGCAAAGAATATCCCGCTGTTGTTGAGGATGGAGGCTTCCCAGCGGTGGAAGAGATAGTTCCTTGTAACTCCGATATATGGTCTGATTTCCCAAAATAGCCTGAAGCCAAAGCCGGACCTTTAATTCGGCGATGAAGGATGCTGATTTGTTAGAGCTTAAGGCTAAATACGGCCTTCCCGATCATGTCGAGTAGATCCCTGACATGTGGGAAGCGGTGTAGGACCACCGTCCTGGGTATTGTGCATTCTACACCTACCCCTTTCATGTCGGCTACACTCTTTCTCTTCCTCCTCCGGCGGAGGAATTTTGTTGCTTCTATAGTGTTTGTGCGGCTCAGCTCGTACCGTATGTCTACAATATCATAAGGATGCTTACCAAGTTTATAGAGGTAGCCGGGGTCGAGATCACACTTCGACACTTGGTGCACCTATTCATCCCCAGCTTTTATAGGGGTGCGATGTTGAACCTTCGCCACTGAGGAGGCAGGTGCCTGGTGGTAAAGATGGACGACAAGGTTAACCGCCAGTTCTAGCTCAACTTTTTCTTTGTTAGAACCGAGGACGTGGTGGCCAACGTCGATGGCCTCCCTGAAGCTTGGAATTTCAAGTGTAAGCGACTAACTCTATTACATATAGGTACTTGGTTTATTTTGCTTAGTCGTGGATTCTGACCTCTTGTTCTTTTCTTATGCAGACAAGATCTCACCTCCTCATTTGGTCGAAGACATTTATGGTTGGGTCGGTCGGCTCCTCCCTTATATCGTAGGGATTTGTGAGTGGCCAGGTTTCTTTAAGAGGTTTGGGATGGCTCCCCCCTCTACTGGTAAGTTATTCTCGTCCTTGACTTGTTAGTTATTTCTCTTCTGTGGTTTACTTTGGCTGACTTTCTTTTCCCTTTGTACTTCTCTTAATTTAAGCTAAGGGGTCCTCGAGGAGGTTGAGATCTCCCACACCCACATTTCATAAGACTAAAGCTACTGCCTCATCAGCTCCCACGCCTTCTATGACCGCGACTGATTCTGCTCACTCATTGGTTCCATCCGTTGTTGCTTTAGCATTAACTCCTTCTGTAGTTGTGGAGACTAAGGCCGCAGATCCTTAGGCTTATCCTTTGCATGGTCTTATATATAAGGAATAGGAGTTGTTGCTATGTGATGGGGACTTGATGCCCCATAAGAGGAGATCGATGGACGTCGGCGATGGGGTTGCTCGGGCCGTTGACTCAGTGATGGGTAATTTTTACACTTTGTGAGACAACGACTATTGTCATTGAAGATGATTTTGGGTCAGCATATAAGATTCTAAGGCTGGCAGAGGTCGGCGATGGTGTGTCTCTCCCTTCTATGATGACGGAGGCCGAAGGGCCGCCCACTAGGGCTTCTAACACTTCGCGATAAGAGGAACCGTCGACTTTGCAGCTAGCTAATGATACTTCTTTGCTGACCAATGGGATAGGTAAAGGTGTTGTCGAAGAAGGCTATGATACGGGTTCAGATATTGATGCTGCTGACCTAAGGATGATAGAGGAAGGGTTTACTCAACTCGAGATAAGGTTGGAGGGGTTTACGAGGACCATTACGATCCCCATGGATCGCGGTCTGTTGAAGAATACGGAGAACATAGCCCTTTACCTCATACCTCTTTGCTCCAAAATAGAAGGTGAAACCTTCAAAGAGCTAGACGATGTTACCTTGTCCCAGAGCATAGTCGGCCTTGCTCTCAGGGTGAGTATTTTAGGTCTTCGTCCTTCTGTCTGTTTTTTCTGTTTAGTGTTTTGCCTTTGTTAGCAGGGATGTTCTCATTTTTGCTTTCCTTATTTTTCTTTTTGTGACTGCAAACCATGATTTTGGAGATAAAAAGTGCACAAAGGGAGGAGAATCATAAGGAAATATTTGAGAGATTCAAAAATAAATATTTTGAGTACCGCGGCAAGTACCGAGAGTTCCGCATGCAGTTTGGTGAGGGCGAAAATTTACAGTCCCTTCGTGATGAATTGAAGGAGAAGGATGACGAGCTGGTGAGAGTCATCAAGAAGTATAGCATCCTTGAGGGGATGTTGAAGAGTAGGGAAGAAGAGATCAAGGTCAGCAGATCCGTAGAGGTCCAACGTGGCAACCTTTAGATGCAAGTGGTCGAGATGTGCAGGCAATTGGAGGAATGTCGGATTACTAGCAAAATCGCTGAGAAAGTGAGAGTTGGAGAAAGCTGAGGCGGCGTGGTCAGAGGCTCTGAATAAGGCAAATTCCTTTTAGGTGGTGATTCGAACTCTCTGTTCTGAGCGGAAGAATGACTTAGCGATGGCCAGGCTCAAGGAAGAATGGCTTGATGAAAGGGCCAGGGATATGGAAAAATAAGCCTATGTTCTTCATGACCTAGTGGTTGCCTTGGAAGCCGAGAAGGCCCAATTATTGGCACAACCATCCTCTTCCCATACTTCGGACTTTCCCAATGTTCCTCGGGACTTATATGAGGAGTGAATTCATGCTGAAGCCCAGTTAGATATCTTTTGAGATCTGCAGGCATTTGCATGAAGGCCCGTGAAGCCCAACTTGCTTATGAGTATGATTCTACTACACTTTAGGATGGTGACGGTGACGGTGATGATGAAAGTATGGATCGACTTGAGGAGGCTGCATGGTATGATGCCGCATACCCGGAGGGGAAAGGCGATGGTGGCGAGGGAGACCAAGGTGGTGATGGAACAGAGGATTGCGATGGTGGTGTTCAATAGTCTTTTTTTCTTCTTCTTTTTGTAAACTTTTGTGTATTTTTGGCGGCGTCTTCATGAGCCTTTATAAAAAAACATTTTAAGTATGAAATGCCAATTGTTATCCATATCTACTTCTTTTTATGTGGTTTGTTTTTGTACTTGTATGTTTCTTGCTTCTGCTGCTTGTGCATCGGAACATGTATGAGGTTGTCGACTTTTTTACTTGTGATCTTTCTTTAGATTACGGCTAAGGGCCGATAGGTGTTTGTATGAATGAGGTCGATCATAAAATTTTTGTTAAATATTGCGGTTGAGGGACGACTATTAGTTCGAGCAAGGTCGAACGTGACCTAAACTTAGTTATAGCCAAGGGCCCATAGGTGTTAGTTCGAACAAGGTCGAACATAACCTAAGTTTACTTATGACCGAGGGCGGCAGGTGTTTGTTTGAACAAGGTCGAACATAACTTATATTTAATTATGGACGAGGGACGGTAGGTATTAGTTCGAGCAAGGTCGAACATAACCTGAATTTAATTATGCCTGAGTGCCAGTAGGTGTTAGTTCGAGCAAGGTCGAACATAATCTGAATTTAATTTTGGCCGAGGGCCAGTAAGTGTTGGTTCGAGCGAGGTCAAACATAACCTGAATTTAATTTTGGCCGAGGGCCAGTAGGTGTTAGTTCGAGCGAGGTCAAACATAACCTGAATTTAATTGTAGACGAGGACCGGGTAGGTGTTAGTTCGAGCAAGGTCGAACATAACCTGAATTTAGATATGGCTGAGAGCCGGTAGGAGTTAGTTCGAGCGGGGTTGAACATAACCTGAATTTAATTGTGGCCGAGGGTCGGTAGGTGTTAGTTCGAACAAGGTCAAACATAACCAGAATTTAATTATGGTCGAGGGTTGTAGGTATTAGTTCTAGTGAGGTTGAACATAACCTAAATTTAATTGTGGCCGAGGGCCATAGGTGTTAGTTCTAGCAAGGTCGAACATAACCTAAATTTAATTGTGGCCGAGGGCTTGTAGGTGTTAGTTCGAGCGAGGTCGAACATAACCTGAATTTGTGAGAAATCCGTTGGTAAGTGTAAAGTTTATTGCCTTGACATTGTTGCATTTGTTGCATACTTGGAGAAATTTACAAGTTTTTGGTGTTGGCTGGCATTCCAGTCCCGGTCTATCTAGTCCCTTCATAGACGATATGGAGAGTAGTGAGGGGTTGAGAAATGGATTAGAAACCAGGACCTTGCCTTTGCGTACTTCGACTTGGAGTGTTCCCTTCATCACCTCATAAAAACCCTCCTTGAGAAAACCCAACTGGGACAAAACTTAAGCGAGGGAAAAAAAAGTATGACGTTGGGACATTTTTTCTCTTAGAAGTTGAAGTATTTGAGATGGTTGATATTCCAGTTGTTTGGTAATAATTTTTCTTCCATTGTTTCTGGTTGAAATGATCCTTTTTTTGCTTTTGATGTGATTTTGTACGGACCATCTCAAGCTTGCCTTCCCTGGGATCTTCTCACTTGGGTTTTAGATTTCAGTACGTAGTCCCCGACTTGAGTGGCCTGCCCTTTGCATTCTTGTTATAATAGTATTCTTCTTGTTGTTTTTGGGCGATCATTCTTATATAGGCCATATCTCTTCGTTCGTCGACTTCGTCGAGTTCCTGCCTTCTACCCTCGTCATTGCTTGTGCCACTCTTGTGGGGGTACCTTAGATTGGGCTCCCTAACCTTGACTGGTATTACCGCCTCGGTCCCGTAGACAAAAGAGTAGGGCGTCTCTCGTGTGCTCGTTTTTGGAGTGGTTCGGTATGCCCAGAATACTTCTAGTAGTATTTCCGGCAACAGTCCCCCTCAAGCTTCTTCTTCATGATATTTAGTATCAATTTGTCGGAGTATTCTGCTTGCCCGTTTCCTGCGGGGTGGTACGGGGTTGAAAGTATTCTTTTATATGCCATTTCTAAAAAAATGGCAATTTTCTTTCCTATGAATTTGGGTTCGTTGTCGCAGCTGATTTCTTTATATAAAAGTGACTACTTCCTGTTCCCGTATTTGGGCGAATTCTCCTGCTTCCACCCACTTAGAAAAAGAGTCAGTTAAAACTAAAAAGAATTGTACGTTACCTCACCCTATCGTGAGGGGGACTATGATGTCTATCCCCCATTTGATGATAGGCCAAGGTGAAGTGAATGAGTGGAGGTGTTCTCCCGCTTGGTGAATCATTAGGGCGTACTTCTAGCATTACTCGCATTTTTTTATGAAGTTTGCAGCCTCCTTTTCATGGTGGGCCAATAATATCCCATATGTATGAGGTATCTGACCAATGCTGGGGCTGCCAGAATGAGCCCTGCAATGGCCTTCGTGAGTTTCTTCAAGGATGCGCCGAGTCTGTTTTGGGCAAAGGCACTTCGATAAAGGGCCGCCGTAGGTTCTCTTGTACAGGTTGTTATGGAGGATACTATATCTGGCTGCTTGCATTCTTAGTTTACTGGCCTCTTTTTATTGCCTAGGAGCCGTCCTGCAAGTATGTGATAATACGATTGCGCCAGTCCCAAGTTAAGTTAATGGTTCTTACCTCGACTTGGTCTAGCGATGAGTTGAGTAGATGGACCACGTTTTTATCTCTTGTTGTGATGATTTTGGTGGTTGCGGCTAGTTTAGCCTGACCATCTGTCACAACCCAAATCGATAGGCCGCAACGGGCACCCGGTGGCTTACCCAATTGAGTACCGACATAACATATTTTTTTCTTATCATACCATCATGGGTAAATGGGCCATAAGATCCGTCATGAGATAACCGAAATAAAATGTATGGGAATGCTAGACATATGACGTCCCAACATGATATGAAAGCTTATACTTGTGACATACGAGCCTATAAGGCCGACACGATTATTTGTATACTCAAAACGTAGGCCTATAAGGCCATAAAAGTATCTATATACATGACATCTGTTTACAAGCCTCTAAGAGTACATAAACGGCATATAGGTCAGGACATAGCCCCTCCATACCAATCAATACATGTCCAAATAAGTGTAACGACCTGACTGGTCATTTTAAGCTTTTGTACTTTGCTCGCCAGTTCTCGTGCATGACTAGCCATGTATTATATGCTGTGACTTATGTAAATCGTCGATTTTGGTTTTCAGGGTAATCAAAATGAATTTTGAAGAACAGTTCTCAGTTTGAAGCATGAAATTTGAAAGGTTTGACCAAGATTTGACTTGTTAATATATGATCTCGGATTGGAATTTTTATGATTTGGTTAGCTCTGTTAGGTGATTTTGGGACTTAGGAGCGTGGGAATGTGTTTTGGAGGTCCACGGTAGATTTAGGCCTGAATTGGAAAAATTGAGTTTTTGGCGCTTTCCGGTTGATATGTGAGATTTCGATATAGGGGTTGGAATGGAATTCTGAAAGTTGCAGTAGCTTCATATGTCATTTGGGATGTGTGTGCAAAATTTCAGGTCATTTGGACATGGTTTGGTTGGGTTTTTGATTAAAAGAGAAATGCGGAAGAATTTAGAACCTTGGACTTGAATTCGATGAGTTTTGATGTTGCTTTAGGTGTTTTGAAGATTGGAACAAGTTTGAATAAGGTTGCGGGATATGTTGGTGCTTTTGGTTGAGGTCTCGGGGGCCTCAGGATGATTTTAGATGGTTGATGGGGAGTTGGAAGAATTATTGCAGCTGTAGATTGTGCTGCTTCTGGTATTTCCGCACCTGCGTCTAGGGGAACGCAGGTGTGGCGCCGCATATGCGGAAGATAGACCGCAGAAGCGACCAGAATGCGTTTGTCAGGAAATCGCAGAAGCAGCTAGGAGGACACCACAAATGCATATATGGAATCGCAAATGCGGAAATTTGGATTTTAGGGAGGACCACAGATGTGATGGTCGCGACCGCAAAAGCGGTACTACAGATGTGGTTAAACGACCGCAGATGCGGAAATGTCTGGACAGAATATAAGTTAGCCCCTCCGCGACCATTAACCCTTTTAACAATATTTTTAAACGGGAAAAGAGCTTTGAGGCGATTTTGAAGAGAGAAAATCGTTGTTCTTCATTGAGGTAAGGATTGTGGACCCTAAAAACTCAATTATTTGTGATTAAGGAAGAAAATAGCAGTGTTTAATTCATGAAAATCAGTAGAAAAAGGTGAAGTTAGGGCTTGAGGTTATGTAACCTTCAAAGGATGATTTGAGGGGTCAAACGAACTCCGATTTTTGAGTTATTTATATGTACGGACTCGTGAGATGATGAAGAACATTTTGGTATAAAGTTTGTCAAGTTCCGGGATGTAGGCCCTGGGGTCAAGTTTTGACTGATTTTGGATTTTGTGCTTAAACTCGACATTTTTTAATTGGAATTCAATCGTTTAGCATAATTTAATGATAAAATTTTGAACTTGGTAGATTTGGAGCACTCGGAAGTTGTTTCGAAGGGAAAAGGCATTACAAGCTAGATTTCGGGCCGAATTGAGGTGAGTAAAGATTTTAAATGCTGTCTTAGGGGTATGAAACCCCGGAATTTCACAGCGTACGACTATATTGAGGTGACTTGCATGCTAGATGACGAGCGTGAGGTAGAGCACCGTTGGGGATTGTGACTTAGTCCATCCTGAATGATTATTTTACTGCGTATTTGATAGTTAATTGTTTAATATTGTTATATTTTAGGCTAAATGCCATATGTGGGCTTCGTGCCAGCTGTTTGAACCCAAGGGGATTTTTAGATGATATTTTCCTCACTGATTGATTTTATACTGGTGCTCAGTCATACTATATTTTACTATTTTAAAGACTCAGCTATATTATTCTATTTTAAACACATTAAATGATACTTCCAAAGGTATTTGAGCTGAGCTTCATATTTTACTATGGCCCGAGGGGCTTATGAGATTCTGACTGAGTAAGGCCGAGGTCCTGTGTTGTGAGGATACATTTGGGTCGAGCTGCACGCAGCAGTGATACATTGATTATGATAAAGAGTCTGAGGGCCTGAGATTTGTACTCTACGATGTGGCTTGAGATTTATATGAGGCCGAAAGCCTATTTATGATGCCACGAGATGGCTTGATTATGCGCTTGGGCCGTAAGTGACCCCTCCTAGAGTCTGTACCTCCCCCCAGTGAGCGCGGGTACCCATTGTGATTTGAGATATAGCCCGAGGGGCTAGTATTGTTCTGTGACATTGCTCGAGGGGTTGATTCTGTTGTTACTGTGCATGAGGGGCAGCTATTATGTGTTTACTTTTTTTTTATTATTTTCATATATATTATTAACTGTTTAAGAGATATTTATGAAATTTTATTGTTTAATTATATTTACTGATTTGTTATGCCTTTTGTAGCTTAATGTTGTGCCTTACGTGGTTTTATATTACTCAGTCTTTATTTATTTTTATTACTCACTGAGTTGGAAGTACTCACTTTACTCCCTACACCCCTGTGTACAGATTCGGACGCTACAGGTCCTGCTCATGAGGGTTGATAGTCCTAGCAGGTCTTCGAAGATTTACTAGGTAGCTACTTGGCGATTTGCAGCCCAGTGTATTCTCCCTCTATTTCAGTTTTCTTTTGATTCAGTTATGTAGTAGTGGACTAGACTCTAGACTCTTAGTATTGTTTTAGATGCTCATGACTGGTGACACCCCGATGTAGGGATGTGTTGGTTTATTTTATTTCCGCAACTTATTATGTTATTTTGGGATTTTATTTCTATTAAAGACTTGGGTTTTATTATTCTAACTACTTAAAGTGAATTGGAAGTGTGGTGGCTGACCTTGTCTTCACGAGAGGCACCATCACGACCGGATTTGGGTTTAGGGTTGTGACAATAAGCAACTACGGAGCAAGTGGAGTGCAACAACACCTTCCGCTGAGCTGATAGCCTACTAGGAGGACTGCCAACCTATCTATCGGGACCTGCGGGCATGGAATGCAACGTACCCAGGCAAAAGGGATATCAGTACAAATAAAGTACCGAGTATGCAAGCCATGAAAAATAGTATATATAAGACATGAAAGAAACATAGAGTAAAGGACTGAACCTGTAAGTCTGAATAGCTTTGTGGATCATAAAACCTTTATAATGTCATGCATATGCGTATAAATATCACATCATGCATAGGTATATGCGTACATAACATCATCAAGCCTCTGAGGGCATCCCATCATATCATCACGGCCTTTGTGGGTGAAATCATCAATGTATACTAGCTGATAAGGTGGTGGTGCATATATAATGTCATAACCTTTTCCCATACCCTATATACATATAATATACGTGTATACAACGCCATCTGTTCATGGGTTAATGCATATGTATAAATGAATGCAATGCATAAGAAGTAAGTCAATAAGATCTCTCGGAATGTCATATGACCAATATACCTTCGGTTGATATTACGAAATAAACTTTATCAACTTATGTATTTTCTGAGACTGGTGGATAGACAATATAATAATAGGACACATGGGGAATCAAGAACATAGGTACCCCTAGTACTTCTAAGAATAGTGTCATTTGTGAAAGTTGTGTGTTTGCTCGTTTTATTTGTATCATGCCAAAAGGAAAGAATGGATAGCCTTAGAATACCTCAAGTTGTCAGTGCAACTCAACAACAAGCTTACGCCAACTAGCGCGCCTACCCTATAACAAATAAACACATTTACAACTTAGATGGCGCTAGTATATCACGTCTCTGAAATTATAACTCCATTCTAAAATAAAACGGGCATCATTTCCCCTGATTTTACTGCTCCCTCAAGACTACTATAGGAGAGACAACAACACAATACAACCAGTAACTCAAAAACAACCTAACTACAATTCAAGGCCTTTAATATAACAAAAAACCCAAACATACCATAACACACCCAATCAACAATTTATCATTTAGCCTGAAATTGCAACGATGAGCGACCAGCCCACTAACCTACCACGTGTGGCATTTATCCACGCCTTTTATCCTTCTAAAATCCATAATTCAGCATCACAATAGGCCAACACGAGTGGAGTACAAAATAGTCCACTAAGAAATAAAACGAACTCACGGCTTCCGATCACCATCCCGTGGGTTGTAACTATTAGGAAACAAATTTATCAACCTTCCTTGTTATTTAAAATCTTAAATATAGAAAGTAGTAATTTTCTTAACTATGAAGTACCTCCCAAAACTCAAACTACAAAGAAAAAGAGAGGTGATATAGCGATACTTACGTCGTTGGGATCATTCTAATATGATTGCTTCATGATTTCGTACCCGAGATGTTAATCTTATTTGAAACCCTTGTATAGAGATTAAGGGTAAGTTTATGGGGGATCTATGGCCGTGTTATATGAAAAAAAATGAATAGAAAGCCGATTTAAAACCAATATATATATATATATATATATATATATATATATATATATAAACTTTTGAAAAGTCAAAGAGATGCTAGCTTGGCACCCTAGCATTGGCCCATCTTCCGACGCTTATATCATTTTAATCTGGATGTCATATGAACAATGGTTAAGAGAGTTGGAAACTACATTCCAAGACCTTAAATTTGGTATATAATATGTCCCAAAAATACCTCATATAACACACGAAATATATTGCTCAAAAAGCTTCAGTGGCACACCTATTTATCACATATGCAATCTGTGCAGTCTTGTAAAACTGTAAATATCTCTCTACTATGATATCATATAAATTAATGGTTTAATGCGTTAGAAACTATACTCATAGATCTTCAATTTGATATGTGTATTATTCCATAATTCCAAGTACATTGGCAGAAACGCTCTGCTATATTTGACATAATTTTCAGCACATTATGAATGTAGCATGTGATGACCTTTGCCAACATTTGTTCCACAACTCTTCCACAACTCGCTTGACTTCAAAATGTAACACACGACTATAATAAGCATAAAATAACTCATAATATAACCTCCTTATCATGTTAATAACTCTAGTCTCACCCAAAAAGAACATGTTATAACATTCCAACTTGTCGACTTTCGATGAAACTTATTTTCTTCAATTCGCTTGGCTTCTAATCCTTCCAACCATCTTGGTACTCGGTATTCATGATCTTAAATATTTATAACCCCCACGGTAACATGATTAGCTTACTTTATAAACTTTTAAAGATAATTTCATTTTAAACTTACTTCAATTGACTTTTGACGTACTCTTATGTACAAAAATATGGGGTGTAACACCATCTACCTCGGTTTTCTGTGCTCGTAGAATTTGGTCGAGCTGACATTCGTCAAACTCAGGTAATAAATTAGAGATTTCGGTTTGGTATATTTGCAATCTTTGTTCCTTGATTTGGAAAGTCGCTGTGACTTGGTTGGCTACGAGCTGGGAATCACAATATAGTTTTAATCGTTTTCCCCATACTTGAGCGCTAGTCTCAAACATGTAATGACAACCTCATACTCGGCCTAGTTGTTAGTCATGTATGGACACCTTATGGACTGAAGAAGTACTTCGCCTATTAGGACTTCAAGTATGAGTCCCAGTTCGGGCCACGATGCATTGGACGCACCGTCGGTGTATAGGACCCGGAGGTCTTGTGTTTGGAAGAAGTTTGGACGACTNAAAATATATATATATATATATATATATATATATATATATATATAAACTTTTGAAAAGTCAAAGAGATGCTAGCTTGGCACCCTAGCATTGGCCCATCTTCCGACGCTTATATCATTTTAATCTGGATGTCATATGAACAATGGTTAAGAGAGTTGGAAACTACATTCCAAGACCTTAAATTTGGTATATAATATGTCCCAAAAATACCTCATATAACACACGAAATATATTGCTCAAAAAGCTTCAGTGGCACACCTATTTATCACATATGCAATCTGTGCAGTCTTGTAAAACTGTAAATATCTCTCTACTATGATATCATATAAATTAATGGTTTAATGCGTTAGAAACTATACTCATAGATCTTCAATTTGATATGTGTATTATTCCATAATTCCAAGTACATTGGCAGAAACGCTCTGCTATATTTGACATAATTTTCAGCACATTATGAATGTAGCATGTGATGACCTTTGCCAACATTTGTTCCACAACTCTTCCACAACTCGCTTGACTTCAAAATGTAACACACGACTATAATAAGCATAAAATAACTCATAATATAACCTCCTTATCATGTTAATAACTCTAGTCTCACCCAAAAAGAACATGTTATAACATTCCAACTTGTCGACTTTCGATGAAACTTATTTTCTTCAATTCGCTTGGCTTCTAATCCTTCCAACCATCTTGGTACTCGGTATTCATGATCTTAAATATTTATAACCCCCACGGTAACATGATTAGCTTACTTTATAAACTTTTAAAGATAATTTCATTTTAAACTTACTTCAATTGACTTTTGACGTACTCTTATGTACAAAAATATGGGGTGTAACACCATCTACCTCGGTTTTCTGTGCTCGTAGAATTTGGTCGAGCTGACATTCGTCAAACTCAGGTAATAAATTAGAGATTTCGGTTTGGTATATTTGCAATCTTTGTTCCTTGATTTGGAAAGTCGCTGTGACTTGGTTGGCTACGAGCTGGGAATCACAATATAGTTTTAATCGTTTTCCCCATACTTGAGCGCTAGTCTCAAACATGTAATGACAACCTCATACTCGGCCTAGTTGTTAGTCATGTATGGACACCTTATGGACTGAAGAAGTACTTCGCCTATTAGGACTTCAAGTATGAGTCCCAGTTCGGGCCACGATGCATTGGACGCACCGTCGGTGTATAGGACCCGGAGGTCTTGTGTTTGGAAGAAGTTTGGACGACTTCCTTTTCCACTTTAGGCATTATTTTTGCACTGAAGTAGGCAACAAAGTCAATGAGCACTTGTGACTTTATCATCGTTCGCGACTGGTACGTGATATTGTGCTCGCTTAGCTCGATGGCCAGCCTTCTCGATAGAGCGGGTTTATGTAAAATGCTTCTTATGGGGAAAATTGTGATGACCGAGATAAGGTGACATTGGAAATACGGTCTAATCTTCTGTAAAGCTAACAACTAAGGCCAAAGCCAGTTTCTCGAGGTGAGGGTACCTCGAATTAGGATTGTGCTCACACCTACTTTGGATACAGCTAGATAATCCGGCTATGATTTTAAAAGCAAAGGCGACGACGACAAGTATGCCTTTAGTTCCTTCAGATCCTGGACGCACTTCGAAGTAAATTGGAGGTTGTTATCTTTCTTAAGTACACCAAATAATTTATGGCACCTATCCAACGATCGCAAGATGAACCTTTATAGAGCGGTGATGCGGCCAGTTAACCTTTGGACTTGTTTTTTGCTAGTCAATAGTTCGGTATTCCCTCAATGGCTTTGATTTGGTCAGGGTTGAACTCGATCCATCGCTGTGATACGAGGAAACCTAGAAACATTTTTGAGGCTATGCCAAACACATATTTCTCCGGGTTCAGTTTCATTCTGTACCGTCTAAGTATGTTGAAAGTTTCTTTCAAATGATCGATGTGATATTCTTCCTTTTTGGACTTGACCAACATTTCGTCTATATATACTTCTATTGTCTTATCGAGCTGGTCCTTGAACATCCTCATCACCAACCTTTGATAAGTCGACCCCGCGTTCTTTAGTCCGAAGGGCATGACCTAGTAGCAATATATTCATTGGTGGGTGATGAAGGTGGTTTTTTCCTGATCTTCCATTTCTATAAGGATCTGATTATAGCCTGAGTAAGCATCGAAGAAACTTAGCAGCTCATGTCCGGCCATTGCATTGATGAGTTGGTCGATCTAAGGTAGCATGAACGAGTCCTTTGGGCATGCGTTGTTCAAGTCTGTGAAGTCCACGCATATCCGCCATTTTCCATTCTTCTTTTTAACCATTACTACATTGACGACCCACTTGGGGTACTTCGACTCTCTTATGGAACAATTTTCCACTTGGGGCACATTGCATCGTTGATTGCGGAGTTAAATTTATGTTTGACCTCCCTCACCGGAGGGTGGAAGGGGTCAACGTTTAATTTGTGCATGGCAATTTCCTTTGGGATGCCCGACATATTTGCATGGCTGAAAGCAAACAAATCCACTTTAACTTTTAAGAATTGACTGAATTTACTTGGGTCCTGAAGTTTGCAACCGATATAGGCCTTTTTGCTATGGTCATTGGTATCTAATTGAACGGGGTCGATGTCTTCTATGGTAGATCATGTTGCTTCGACTATGTCTAGATCTTTGATGCCTTCCCTGATCTCATCGTGCCCCGACCTCGACTCTGCTGATTCTTATGCCTTTTTTTCTTTGTCCTTATTTTGTTGGGTGGCCGTGCTATCTAAAGCAATATGGTAGAAATCCAGGGACGTGCGCTACTCTTCTCGTATGCTGAATATTCCCCATGGAATTGGACATTTGACGACTTGGTATAAGCTGGAGGGGATGACCTTCATGGGGTGTATCCATGGTTGTCCTACTATGGCATTGTACGCAGTGTCTTGGTCCATAATGTGGAATATTATGTCCAAACGTACGCCTTCGGAAAAGACAAGGAGTGTAATTTCCCGGGACATTTGTTCAACTACATTGTTATAATTAGTAAGCGTAATGCAATGCGGTACTATCTTATCCTCGAATTTCATCTGGGTAAGTATTCGGGGTTGGATAATGTATGCGCCTCTCTCGTCATCTATCCTATTGTGTTTAACATCAGTATCTAAAATTTGCAGAGTAATATCAAGGGCATCATTATGAGGAAAAGCCAAACTGTTAGCATCCGACTTGTCGAAGATGATACTTTTTTTGAGTTCGTCATACCGTTTGCGGGTGAAAAATCGCTTGAGTTTGTGGGTAGTGGTAAACTTCATGCTTTTGATAGAGACATCATTGCCAATGATCATGTTGATGGTACGAGCTGGTGAGGGAGGTTTAGGCGATCCTTGATGTTTGCATCCTCTAGCGAAGTTGGTTCGTCCCTTATCACTTAGCAGCTCTTTAAGGTGTCCTTGTCATAGCATATTCACAACTTCCTGCCTTATGGCGATGCAGTCTTCTATCTTTTGCCCTTGTTCTTGGTGGAACTCACATATGGCATTGGATTTTCTAGTGTTAGGGTTCGATCTCATCTTTGGTGTCCACTTGACGTTTGGCTCGAGCTTCTCCAGGGCATAGACTATCTCTGTAAGTGACACATAAAAATTGTGAGCAGATAATAAGGGGGAATACCTCTGTCATTCCGATGGGTTCCCGTCCTTGGTCTGGATGGACCTTCTTCGTAGTGGGAAGAGGGGCCGACGATCGTTCTGATATATGGTTGGTGACATTTACTATTAGGTCACAGAATTAGATGATCTCTTCTAGCGTTGTCTCTTCGATCCTTTCTTGATTCTTCTTGTACTAAGGTTAGCCGGTGGGTTGGCCCATTGAGGTCGTCCTCATCTGCACAGACTTCGGCCCAATAAGCATTGTGGATTTTATCCCAAATGGTTGGGGTACTTTATCAACCGACTTAACAGTATCCTCGTTGTCCTTCAGACATCCCTGCTCAGCCTGTTGTAAAAGGGTGCGACCGATATCCCTTCGGATATATTTGACAAATTCATCCTTACTCGGTTGAACCATGCAAAGAAGTCCCTTAGTCCCTCTCAGAGAGATTATTTAACAATATATTTGTCATTCACTCTCGGCTCGGCCTTTTTAGCTCTGGCGTGGGCCGTTATCGGCCATTTCTTTAGAGGTTTTAATAGAGCATGTTTGTAGCTACGAATCCTAGGTTAATGCCCCTCCTATGAGGGTTTCACTGAACTTCTTCAGCAAGATAGCATATACCTGTTTTTTGGCGAGGTAATTGCCTTTTACGACGATGATGTAATAAGTCACATGATCTTCAGGGCCGGTTGTGTCGTCATATATCTTTAGGTAGGATGACATTTTAAAGGTTTTAGGTATAACATGCGGGGTTGCATCATCATTGTATGGCTATTGAATCGAATGGCATCCTTATTCGGCAACAGTTTGGGGGCGCCCGGTATTTTGTCGACCTTTTCGTGGTGCTCTTTTATTTGATCTTGGAGTGCCTTGTTGTTATCTTATATGAGTCCACCAAACTATAGAGTACCTGGTCCTCTATGAGATTATATGTAGAATGCAGTAAAGACTATATGTAAAGAAGGAAAGAGATTTTCTACGTGGAAAAATCCCACACAATGGGATAAAAAAACCACGACCTACTATTGTCGGCTTTTAACTCTACTAACTTGTAATCTACCTATTAAAAGCCACTTTGCAAAAATCCTATTGCAAAGACTTCAAACTAACTTGTGAGCAACCACCACAAGCCACTTTATAACTCTCCTAGTTATAAAGGATTTAAACTTATGACTATCCCTAGTCATAACATAAACTCAGAAGTTTACGAATTTGGTTTATTCGTAAGACACCGCTTCTAAGAAAGCAAACTAGGAATTACAATGGCGAACAAATAATAAGATTACAACTCAACTACGGATGTACATAAACTCATTTACAAAACTGATCCTTAGTGGAGTTGTCTTCTTGTTCTTGACACACCAGTGACTTCAATGCCGAATGAATGCTTTTGTTTCTTGAGAGAATATCACTGAATGCACAAAGAATGGTGTGTCTTGCACAAGGTTGTTTTATCATAAAAGATAGAACAATGGATAGTGATGTCAACTCTTGGTGTACGTTTCTTCCCAATGAGAAGTGACTGTTGTACTGTCTGCACAACCACTTCTAGGCAGTTGCCTTCCAGCTAGATAGTGGACTTTGTACTTCTGTCAGGACACACTAGCGGACCAGGTCCTAGTTGTGTTCCTCTTTTGTGACAGTTGCTAGATGGTCACTTTCTTCTGCTACGTTCCAGCTGTGTACTTGACTTGTACTTCTATCAGAGAACCCTAAGGGAGCAGGTCCCTTTTGTGTTCCTCTTTATATTGAATGCGTACAGTCACTGACTTGCTTGTGTCAGAGAACCCTAAGGGACCAGGTCACCAGGTCCTTTTTGCTTTCCTCCATGTGGTCGTTCATCTGTTGTGTTCTTCCCTTTGGCCATTCATCCATTTGCTGATTTTCAGACTTCGACCAGTTCACATGAAATGTATATCCTGTGGGCCAATTTCTCTATATAGTTCTTCAGGACAAGTTTGTTAGATCATCAAAACATAAGAAGCATAAGGCTAAGACATTGAAAATCCATCAATTTCCTCCTTTTTGGTGATGACAAACTTAGGCATGGACGGTATTTGTTTAGAGCTGATATAACCAGATGAGATACCAGAACTACACGAAGTTCCCCCTTAATCTTAGATCTCCCTTTTTGTGATTTTCCCTCAATCGCAGAGTTGATTGTTCCCCCTTAATCTCAGACTTGAGTTTGATTTTTTTTTATTCACCTACACATGCATATTACCCCTCATCTCTCAGCATGCATATATTACCCCTCACTCTCATCTGCACATTTCTATTCCCCCCTTTGGCATCATTAAAAAGAACATGTATTGAGAAGAGCACAAGCAGTTAATTAGCATAAAGAAGTCCAACACAGCTAGCTCATGCCACATATGTGCATACAACATGATAGAAAAAAGAAGCCAGAGGAACACAGTATTATACAAGCAACGAAAGGGGAGCTATTTCATTAATATTTATATTGGACTGAGCAAGTCAAGAGCAGTAATGGTTAAGTTCAATCATGCCATCACAAAAACAAGCAAACAAAAGTAAAATAGTAGCCAAAGGATATTTGAGCATAAATAGCTTGACACAAAGAGGATCCTAGGGGACACTAAAGGGAGGAGGTTTGGAGGAAGAGACATCAGTGGTTTTGAGAACCAGGTCCAGTCTAGCATTTACAGACAGTCCAGTCTAGCATTTACAGACAGTTGTTCTTCAAGTAATTAAGCTCGAAGTCTCTCATTTTCCTTTGTCAGTCGTGTAACCTCCTCATTTACAGAATCAGGTCCTTTAGCTGCTTGACTGAGCTGAGTTTCTAGTATGGCATTTTGAGCCCTCACCCTTCGTATTTCCTCAGAAGCTACATTTTGAGCATTGATCAGTTGAGAAATGGTCGAGATGCTTCCACCAACTTTTTCTATACATTTACATTCTTCTAGAGTAGTCTTAGAGAAGGTCTGCTTGTGTGTGCCTGCTCTGGGATTCCCTAAGGGGACCTTATAGAATCTGAACACCTGAGTTAGGAGAAAGCCATAAGGTAACTCGTGATTTCCACCCTTAAAATTTGCCACCTTCTGCATATGATCAATCATGATTGCTAGAGAATTGATTGGGAAAAACTCATCAAGCCCTTCCATTAGGACCATGTCCGATCTTGTAGCAATAGAGCGCCTCTCAGAGCAAGGTAAGAGCACTTTATTGACGAGTTCAAAGAGAAGCTGGTACTTAGGAAGCAATACCTTCTTATGCACATGTTCCCCCTATTGAATAGCTTGTTCTTTCAACTTAGCTCTTTGAAAGTTGACTCCAACAGACACCTTTAACTGAGTTCATACCTTCACACGGAATTCTGAGAACCTTACCCAATGTTGAGGCATCGAGTACAATGTTTGTTCCATTTACGAGCGTACAAATGTGATCCCCCTCAACACTGAAAAGAGTTGCATAAAAAGTTTGTACTGCATCTTCGTATACCAGAGGCATTCTCTCTTCAAACAAATGTTCCCATTGTTGAAATTCCACAATCTCTAGAATATGTCTCATACTTGTCATCTCCGAGATTGCTGGATCAAATATACGACCCCACAACACTTTCTGAGTTCTTAATATCTACTGCCAAAGACCACCATCACAGGTCATAGACCTTATTGAACCGGGTTCCTTAACAGTTTCCCTATTTCATTTGCTAGACCCTTCGGTAGACTTTCCTTTCTATCCCCACAGTGTTGTCCTCAGACACCGCTAGTTCAGTTGGACTCCGTTTAGACTTATTGATGTACTTCACAGATGACCCTTTATGTTTCTCAACAGTTTCATCAAAGGCCTTTTCCATAGACTATTGATTTGTAATAGAAAAACCAGGTCCCTTGGAAGCATCTTTGTCTATTTGGTCTACCGACACACTCTTGATGAAATCCTTTGGGTTCATTTTCCTCTTTTTCCTTATATTGACACTCCTCTTACTTTTTTGAAATGATGACTCGAAACTTTTTTGTTGTAGTAACCTAATAGTGAGTGAATTGGAGGAAGACTCTAAGAGCTTGGAGTGAATAGGAGGTGCAGAAGTGAGTTTGCATGGAAGAGCATCAGGTTCATCAGAATGCTTTTCTAGGAATATCTAATGAGCCAAGGACTTGAGGAGTTCTGTGGTTCTTACATTTTCTAGGAATGGAATTTCTTCCCCCTGATACTCAGACGAGAGATAAGCTCCTTCATTCATTAGAACTTCAGCAGCTATAGCCACGATGTTATGAGCTACTTCATTTTCTGGTGACTTCTTGAGAGTTGCTAAGTTCAACATGGAGGAATTCAGATACTGGTCTAGATCATCCTTGGGACTTCTGACATTTGAGGGGTAAAATCTCCTGTGTATTTTTTATGAGATCATAGGATTGAATAGGCATAGGGTTCTCAAAATGATGGTAAACAGGGTTTATCAAGAATGGAAAACTGTAGGAATGGAGAAGGAACCAGGAGTGGTTAAGGCAGTAGAAGACGTGACACAATGATGCTCTGGGAATGATTTCGAGGATAATAACGAAGGGGGAGTGGTGTTAATGGTGGGATAATGAGACGATTATTCGATTGCCATTAAATGAGTACTTGGTAGAGAGAGAAAGAGAAAGATGGGGAGAGGATCCTAGCTATACAACAGATATGAAGGTTCATGACTTGCAGTGAGAGAGAAAGAGGGTTTTATTGGAAGAAAAGCTAATGATGAGTGGAGAGTGAAACAGGTTCTGAATAGTTCTGAAGACGGTGGTAGGTTTGTGGGAAAGTGTTACCGTGTAGAGGGGATGAAAGGATTTGAAAGACAAGACATGACACATAGACGTTGAAAAGTCAGATGATATGGTAGTTGAATTGCAAAATATAATATTTTTTTATTTAGAGAGGGCATGCAGAATTAAGCATATTACTACTAACCTGAGATACAGAAACCTGATGCCAAATCAATTTTTTAAAAAAAGTTTTAGCAGCTCCCATCTCGCAGTTCATAACTGTACCTTTAGCTTCTATGATCATCATGTGTTTACCTACAATAGTATTGATGTGAGTTAGGCTTGGTTAGAAAACACTTTAGCTACCTTTACATGACGGTGTCTTACACAGCCAACAGATGGAGGATCAAGTTCTTCAGTAGATTTTTGTGACCCCATCTTTACCTTGATTTATTTGGAATATTCTCTATATGAGGCTTTGATGCAGATATCTGGAGTTTGGTCTTCTGATATGAAATGCTTTCCACCGATCAATCCCTTCTTCATATTGACCCTCAGAGGATGATCTCACCCTTCAATGGGTTTGATCCTCTTATTTTTTAAATTCCTCTCCAGTTGTTGATAAAGCCATTCCATTTTGCTTCCTTGTCTCCCAGAAGATGAGGCATGAATCATGATAGGTGAATCATTCCAAAAAGCATTTTTATTTTCCATAGATAACATGCTTATCAAGATCTAGAGTGAAAGAGAGTGATTGACTTGTTACGCAGATGGGAACCTTTGGTTTTCCAATTTGAGACAAAAGTTGATTAAAGAGAGAGATGTGGAGGTTAATTTGATCTTCCCACACTTTGTGTTCTGCTACTCGTGCAGTGCCATGAGCTGCATCTTTACTCTTTCTTCAGCTTCAGCGATAGTAGGTAACGTACCAGGTTCTTTGTGAGACAGGGAGTATGATGTTGCGTTGTTTTTCGCCAGTCTCCTTCATCTTACTCACTTTATCATCCTCCCTATTTGAAGCTTCAAATACTTCCCAGAGACATGATTGGTTCATCATATTGATCATCATCGTTTCTTTCTTAACAAGGGAAAATGTCTTGTTGAATACCCCATAAGCACCTCCTACCAGTTAGTGTGCACTTTGTTGGAGACTTTGTGGCCTTATTTTGTGGATTGTAACCAATAAGGATTCCTTCGCTCGTCTTTTTGCATTGAGCTTCCCAAGTTGATCTTCACGTTGTTAAGAACAGGGCATTTTCTTCTATTTGGCAGCTCCTGGTGGATTTTGATCCATGAAGGACCTGGTTCAACACTTGTTCTCACAGTAGAGAGCAGTATTCATTCCTTTTGTCCAGAATTTCTTGGCGATTCCATAGTCGATGAGCACTGTCCATACAATATTTTCCAGTTCCGTTCTTTCTTTTAGCTCTACCATTTTGCTGTGGAGTCCTTGGTGTTGAGAAATTGTGTGTGATCCCTTCTCCCCTTCCTCCATAAATTTGTGAACTCATGTCCATGTGACACTTGAGTTTGGAAGACCACAGACCGGGTTTGGCTAAGTTAATTTATTCGGAGGTGAGAAGTTTGCATATACCAATCCTTCATGCCATGGTTGCGATTTCACTCATCTCATACAGCCAACATGTGGAGATTCATAATTAGTAGGAGTGAATATTCTTGTTTCCTTTGTCCACTGAGACCACTTGGCGAGTTATTAGATTGGTGACTGCACTTTTTAGGACATTCACATAGTGCTCGTTCCTACTTGAGTGCCAAAGGAACCTTTCTACATTTTCATTCACTGAGAATGTACCCTTTACTTCCCTCTCAAGGATACATTCCCTTCCTGCAAGGCTTTCAGTGAGAAGAAATTCATGATGTTTTCAGCTGCGTGTTTTAAGCATCCACTGTCCATAGTCCATCGTAGTCCGCTTCCTCTCAGTGTTCCCTGCTCATGCACATCAAGGGTTAGATTTAGGAACCCAAACTAGTTTGGGTCCATTGGTATTATAAAAAGGATGAATGAGGGATTTCCTAGTCCATGCAGGCAACATTCGCTTTTTGCGAGTGGTACCTGGTCCTTTGTTAGTAGTCACTCTATCATTAAACACTTTGTTCTTCTTAGCAGACTGAAAGTCAACTGAATGTTGACAATTTAGTTAGAGGACTCGGATGTGAATTCTGATGATTCGATTAGCTTCGGGGGATGATTTGTGACTTAGGAGTGCGATCGGAATTGATTTTGGAGGTTCAGTGTAGAATTAGGCTTGAATTGGCGAAGTTAGCATTTTGGCAATATCCGGTTGACAGGTGAGATTTTGATTCGAGGGTCGGGATGGAATTCTGAGAGTTGCAGTAGCTCCGTTAGGTGATTTTGGATATGTGTGCAAATTTTCAGGTCATTCGAACATCGTATGGTCGGGTTTTTGATCGAATGTGCAATTCGGAAGTTTTTAAGAAACTTAGGCTTTGATTTGGTGAAATTTGATGATTTTGATGTTAACTATAGTGATTTGATGATTCGAGAAAGTTTGAATAAGGTAATAGATCATATATGTGCTTTTGGTTGAGGTCCTGGGGGCCTCGGGGTGATTTCGGATGGTTATGCGGGAGTTTGAAGCATTGTTGTAGGTCTGATTTTTCTATCTTCTGGTATTTCCGCATCTGCGGAAAAGGAGACGCATAAGCGGTTCTGCAGATGCGGTGGGGAGGTTGCAGAAGCGGGCAGGTGTGGCCCAGGAAATTTCTGCATAAGCGGATATTCTAACGCAGAAGCGGTTGAGAGAAAATCACATAAGCGGATTGTGGGTCGCATAAGCGGTCCCAGGGATTTTTAAGTGAGACCGCATAAGTGGTCAATTGGTCACGTGTGCGGGACCGCAGGTGTGGTTATTTGACCGCATAAGCGGAAAGTGACCTGGAATTAAAGTGAACAGTGTTCACGAAATTGAAAGAGAAGGAAAAATATTTTTGGACTTCGGCTTAGGCGATTTTGGAGAGAATTCGAAGGGGTTTCATCAGGTATGAATTTTTGGACTCGGATTACATTATTATGGTGTAAAAACATGTATTAATCACTGAAAACTCAAAGAATTAAAGGTTAAAAATGGAGGTTAGGGCTTGAGTTATTGAAATGAGAATTTGGGATTTGAGGGAGCATTTGAACTCCGATTTTGATGAATTTTATATGTACGGACTCGTGGCAAGACGAGGAATCCGGTGATATGAATTTCGTAATTTTTTAAGAAGTGGGCCCAGGGCTCGGGTTTTGCCAACTTCGTAATTTTTTGGTATTTTTCGAGTCTTTTCGATTGGGTTATGTTTTTTTAGCCTATTGCAACGTATTCGTTGTGGTTTTGGTCAGATTCAATGCGCGAGGAGGTCGATTCGATAGGAAAGGGCATAGCGGGCTATTCTTCGTGAGGTGAGTAATAGATGTAGATGATGACCTGAGGGTTTGAAACCCCGGTATGTTACACTGCGACGCTATATTGAGGCGAGACACGTACTCTACGGTGAGTGCGGGATCGTTTGTGATTGGAGGACTATGTCTTAGTCCGTCCGAGTGATGTTCATAATGTGCATTGACTAGAAATTTGATTGGTAAACATCCTACTTGGATTGCTATGAGCATATTTGGGCTGCGTGCCGATTATTTGGATCCCTTAGGGATTATTATCACTGTTTCCATGATGCTTAGCATGTTTTCATGATATCAGTCCTGAGTTAAACACTGTCTCGAAATGATTAGTAAATTTCTAAAGTTTTAAACACTTAAGCTATAATTCCTGATAATTGGAACTGAAAACGATAAATTTGACTGTGCCCGTGTGGCTTGCATGCATATATATATAACTGGACTGATTGTGGATCAGGCCGCATGCCGCATCGAATGCTACGATGATATTACGCTTGGGCTGTAGGAGCCCCTCCGGAGTCTGAACCCCCACGGTGAGCGCGGGGTACCCAAATGGATCGGGCTGTATGCCGCAATGGTCATGTGCATTGCATTGCATTCACGCATTGATTCCTATGTGTACTACGTGGCATGACATTCAGCATTCTCATATCATTGGCATCCATGCTATTTCTTGCACTGTGTACCAGATATCCTGGTGTTATTTGTAAATAGAGTGTTGTGCCCGAGGGGCTGACTTGTGTGCGGACTTACACTACCTGATATCGCATTCGTATGCTTAACTGTTGGAAAAAAGAGATTTTCAAAAGAGATTTTTAACTGAACTAGATGTTTCTAAAGGATTTTCACGATTTTACTGTTTTTCTCTCAAGGATGTACGGTCCTATATAGCATGATGGAGTGCTTTACGTGTTTTCTTACCGCTCAGTTATTATTTACCCTTATTACTCATTGAGATGGAGTACTCACTTTACTCCCTGCACCATGTGTGCAGATTCAGGTGTCCAGGGAGCATAGTCGAGCTATTTGTTGTTTTTAGAGTTTTTCAGGAGTTGTCGAGGTAGCTGCCTGACGTCCGCAGGACCCGACTCCCCCCTACCCTTTTTTTTACTTTCCACATTTTAGAACATCAGTATTACTGAGGATTTATTACTCTGTGTTATTAAAGGCTCTAGACTCATGACCCCGGGTCTTTGGGAGTTTTGTTGGCAGTTGTTATGATTTCCGTATTATTTCTGTCTATTATCACTCGATAGAACTATATTATTTGATAATTTAATGCTATAAATTGGAAATGGGTTGTGTGGTTGAGTTGTGAGCGTTATATGGTCGGGCTTGCCTAGCATTAATGTTGGATGCCATCACGACCGGGATTGGGGTCGTGACAAGTTGGTATCAGAGCCTAGGTTACTAGG
>MU782614.1:107638-127399 GCA_026770625.1 Nicotiana glauca | reverse complement strand
CATTCAGAGAGAATCAAGATTGGCTTAGTCGGATCTTGCCAGGCAATTGCCTTTTTTCCACAAGAGATTGCTCTCCTCCGAGGCTTGAGAGCTTATTCCCTTCTTGTTCACCTTTCTTTTTCTTTACTTATTTTCTTTATTGAATGATTGGCTCAATAGCTTTCTTCCTTAAATTAGAAAAAGGGCTAATGGAAACTCAGGAGCTTCACTCAAAGCTATTAAGCTCTTTGGGGGAAGTCAGAAGTTCTTCCACTCGGAATTGCATCAGAGAAGAAAGCTCCTCGAAGTCTGAGAGGAAACATGAATCATGGTCATATAGAATATATCATAAATAATACACCTCAAGTTCATTAGCAATGAAACTTCAAACACAAAGGGTTCTTCCAAAAAGGAGGGGCACACCAAACCATAATAGAAACATACATCAAGTCATGAACAAGAAGTTACACCAATTATTCTTGAATTACTCCTTTTCAATCCTGACAATATACAATTTAAACATCAGTGTCTGTAACAACTTGGATCACATTGGAAGTACTTATATAGAAAGTCATTATCTCGAATAGCCACTTGTGGGCATAAATTGAGTACAAAGCCTTTAGGCCACTTTATTGTTCAAACCATTTACGGAAAGTAAAGTCGAGGCTCATTTCATAATTTGTTTTATATTTTCTCATGTCACAGGCATCACCAGGCACAATAATAACTCAAGTTCTCGGCACGTTGGCCACACTCTATTTCCCAAAGTCATTTGATTTATTTCAAACATCTTTATAGATAGAGGATTTCACATAGTTTGGCATAAAAATCACAATTTCAATCTTGGTTGTCGATGCCCCCTTTGCTTCAACACACCTCAGTAATTCCAAATCGGGAGTCCTCCTATACATGATTCCTCCGCTGTGAAAGAAGTGATTGGATAACCTTCTAAGTGTGCGCTTCTGAGTAGTGTTTGCAAGTTCTGGGTAATCACCTGTTGCCAAATATTCCTTGATATCGTGAAACCAGGGTCTTCCATCTGCTTCTTCCTCGACATGAGCACAGTAAGCTGGCTGATCGTGAATTTTCACCGGGATAGGGTCAATGAAGTTCTGATATGGATGCTAAATCATAGATGATAGGGTAGCCAATGCGTCGGCAAACTCATTCTTGACTCTGGGAATATGCTGGAATTCTGTCTTTGTAAACCTCTTCCTCAACTCCTGTACATGATGCAGATAAGGGAGTATCTTGGAATTCTTGGTTGCCCATTCTTCTCAGACATGATGTGTGAGCAAATCTGAATCCCGATCACTAGTAACTCTTGAATCAATGGCTAGCTTGAGCCCTAATATGCAGACTTTGTATTCAACCATGTTATTGGTGCATGGGAACCTAAGCTTGGTGGATACCGGATAATGCTGGTCAGTTTCTGATACTAGAACTTCTCCTATGCCAACTCCTTTGAAGTTTGCTGCTCTCTCGAAAAACATTCTCCAACCATCATAAGATTCTGCAATATCTTCTCCTATGAAAGATACCTCATCGTTAGGAAAATATGTTTTTAGAGGCTCGTATTTTATGTCCACGTGATTTTCGGCAAGATGATCTGCTAGTGCCTGTCCTTTGATTGCCTTCTGAGTCACTTAAACAATGTCGAATTCACTCAGCAGGATTTGCCACTTGGCTAGCTTGCCCGTGGGCATGGGCTTCTGGAAGATACACTTCAGCGAATCCATTCTCGATATGAGATATGTGGTTTAGGCACAAAAATAATGCCTCAACTTTTGAGCTACCCAAGTCAGAGCACAACAGGTACGCTCTAATAGAGAATATCGGGCCTCGAATGGGGTAAACTTCTTGCTGAGGTAATAGATGGCTTGCTCCTTTCTCCATGTTTCATCATGTTGCCCCAGAACACAATCGAATGCTCCATCCAATAATGAAAGGTAAAGCAATAGCGGTCTACCCGGTTCGGGCGGAACCAGAACTGGCGGCGTTGATAGGTATTCCTTGATTTTATAAAAGGCTTTCTAACAATCATCAGTCCATTTAGTAGCAACATCTTTCTTCAACATCTTAAAGATTGGCTCACAAATGATAGTGGATTGAGCTATGAATCAACTGATGTAATTGAGTCTCCCTAAGAAACTCATGACCTCTTTCTTATTCTTTGGCAGTGGCAATTCTTGAATGGCCTTAACCTTTGATGGATCCAGCTCTATTCCTCGGCGACTTACGATAAACCTCAGTAACTTTCGAGCAGGGACCCCAAACACGCACTTGGCGGGATTCAATTTCAGATTGTACTTCCTCAGTCTGCTAAAGAATTTCCTCAAATCTTCCATGTCGTTAGTGGCTTTCTTGGATTTGATGATGATATCATCAATATACACCTCGATCTCTCTGTGTATCACATCAGGGAAAATAGTAGTCATGGCCATCATGTAGGTGGCCCCAGCATTCTTTAATCCAAACGGTATCATTTTGTAACAATACATCCCCCATAGCGTAATAAAAGCCATTTTTTCCGCGTCTTCCTTATCCATCCATATCTGATGATACCCAGCAAAACAATCAACAAATGACTGCAGCTCGTGCTTGGCGCAGTTGTCAATCAGAATGTGTATATTCGGTAAGGGGAAGTCATCTTTCGGACTGGCCCGATTGAGGTCCCGGTAGTCGACACAGACTCTAACCTTCCTGTCCTTCTTCGGCAGTAGCACAATGTTGGCTAGCCGTGTTGGATACTCCATTACCCTGAGGACCTTGGCTTTGACTTGTTTGGTGACTTCTGCTTTGATTTTCAAACTCATGTCAGGTTTGAACTTTCTGAGCTTCTGTTTTACCGGCGGGCATGCATGATCGGTTGGCAGTTTGTGAGCCACAATAGATGTACTGAGACCGGTCATATCATCATATGACCATGCGAATATTTCCTCATATTCCTTTAGAAATTCCTGTACTCTTCCTTTTCTAATGATGATAGATGAACATTGATATGCATTTCTTTGACGTTCTCTGTATCTCCCAAGTTGACAATCTCAGTTTCTTCCAAGTTAGACTTAGGTCTATTCTCAAAATCCTCAACCTCTTTAACGATCTCTTTTGGTATATCATCCTCTTCTGAGTCTATGTCCGTTTGTTGCGTTGTCTCGTTGAATGTCACAATCGTTGGTT
This sequence comes from Nicotiana glauca, assembly GCA_026770625.1. Classification (NCBI taxonomy): domain Eukaryota; kingdom Viridiplantae; phylum Streptophyta; class Magnoliopsida; order Solanales; family Solanaceae; genus Nicotiana; species Nicotiana glauca. Next base: position 124,240 of record MU782614.1, on the reverse strand, counting down.
TATCAAGATAAGTAATAGTAATGCTGTGTAAATAAAGTAAACGATAGAAAACTAATAAGAGCGAGATTTATAAGAAACTGAAATGCTTTGATAAATTTCATAATTGTTTTGAAAATTGGAGCTCTTATTTCAAAATTAAAATGTGGAAATAAAATCAACTAGCGAAAAATAAAAATGATGCATGGTGCTTTGTTCAGCCTTGCTACCATGAAGCCTTCCAGACTTTGGTAGTCATGATGGACCAATTATTGAGGCGTGCTCCTCGGCTCACGACCTGTATGGGGCCTTCCTCCCCTCTCTCCTCGAAAACGACACAACAGTCTATATTATCATCCTCCAAGAACAAGTTCCTCATTACTGCTAATGCTTCCTCTTCTTTCGTCCCATAAATGAATTCGGCTAGTTGAAAAGTCTGCTCTAGACGGGGTATTGGATGCTCCAGTGGGTAGTATGGACTACGCCATGGTGGCGACCAGTGGTCGAACTCTTCCCAAGTGTATTCATATCCCAAACCAAAAGTGATACCATGTTTCTTCGGCTTGATAGGTTTGGTGATTCCCTGGAAGTTCTTGCCGAGTCCCTTGCCAGGTTCATATCCGTTCCAATTCAGTATACTTTCAATCTTGTTATCCCACCATTTATCCTTGTCCACGGTGTTGACTCGCTCAATGTGATGGTAAGTTTCCCTATCAATCTTTCTCCTTCTTTCGATTGCTGGAATGGTTTGGCGACTGTATATGGGATTGCTACCGTCGCCGTGAATAATCACCTCTTGGTGATTTCACTCAAAATTCACCGCCTGGTGTAGAGTCGTTGCTACAACTCCAACGGCATGAATCCAGGGCCGTCCCAACAATAAATTGTATGATGCTGGGATGTCTATCACTTGAAAGTCAACATCGAACCAAGTTTGTCCCATTTGCAAACACAAACTTATTTCCCCAATAGTGGACCTTTGGGAACCATCAAAAGCTTTAACGTTGATGGATCCATACTTGATCTCATGCAAGCTCTTCCCCAATCTTCTGAGAGTCACCAAGGGACAAATGTTGAGGCTGGACCCTCAGTCAATCAAAATCCTAGTGATGAAATAATCCTCGCATTGCACAGTGATGTGCAACGCCTTGTTATGGCTCAGCCCTTCTGGTGGCATCACATCTTTGTGGAAAGTGATTTTGTTACTTTCCAATACTTGTCCCACCATTTTTGCCATTTCTCCTCCAGTTATGTTGTTGAGTACATATGCCTCACTCAGTATCTTCAACAAGGCATTCTTGTGTGCATCGGAGCTTTGCAGCAGAGCTAGGATGGAGATCTGTGCCAGTGTTTTATTAAATTGATCAATGACTGAGTACTCTTTTGCTTGTATCATCCTCCAGAGGTCATCAAGCCCAGTTTCGGTAGGCCTTCCAGAGGTCTGCTTACTCGATTCAGCTAAATGTTTCGGAGTATAAACCCTGTCGGTTGTGGTCATACCCTGTGCTGCAATTGCTTCTCCAGATTTGGTTTTCCATTTCCTTCTCGCCTCGGCGATGTAATCCTAAGGGATGGCCTTTATATGGAATGGTGCCATGGCTGACATCACTACAAGAATGGGTATCCTTATTTTTGGAGGTAACATAGCAACTTCAAATAGGACAGGTGCTTTTGGGGATCCAAACTCGACCTCAGTTGGTCCTGGCGACGGTGTTTCAAGCTCGAGTGGTATGGACATGTTCACTTCAGCGTCTCCAGGGGGCTGGACCTGTACTACAATCGGATTAAGTCTGACTGTTGGTTTATTCGGCTCATCACCTTCGGCAATCAATCCAATTGACCCTTTGGGGTCCCAATTGTCTTCTATCTAGATCATGTTAACGCCTCCACCCTTGTGGTCAGGCAGAGGGTTGTTGTGAACATTAGGAGCAGTCCCTTTTCCACGATGATCTTGTTGTCAATTAAAGCTTGGATTTTATCCTTCAGAGAGCGGCACTCATCAATGGTATGCCCCTTCATACCGGAATGGTATGCACGGGTTTTGTTCAGGTTGACCTATTGGGAAGGATTCTATGGAGTTATGGCAGGGCTATGGGTGATGTAACCAACAGCTTTGAGCCTTTCATACAGCTGGTCGATTGGTTCGGCGATGGCGGTGTATTATTTGGGGGGTCAGCAATCGAAGTTTTATCTGGGCCTAGGGAAATTTTAGTGAGGGGATTGATAGTGAGCTATTTGGGTATTGTAGGCTTGGTAGACATGTGCTAGTTAGGAGTATTTGGGTGATATAGGCTGGTATACGGGAGGTGGAGATGATTGGTAAGTAGGTGGCAGAGCTTGGTAGGAAGGCGAGGGTACTTCGTAATTTGGGATAGGTTGATATGTGAGTGGAGGTAATGGGTAGGTTTGGTATTTTACTGTGGATTTTGTCCTCTGTGCAACCATTACGGCACTCATATCTTTTTTCTTGGATGCGTCGCCAGACTGTAGACCCTTGTTGGTAGCCTGCAATACTTCAAAGTTAGTGACCATACCACTTTTAATGCCTTCCTCGATTCTCTCCCCTAGCTTGATGATGTCAGAAAATTTCTGGCCTTCAATCAACATCAGCCTCCCATAGTACTGTCGGTCGTGAGCCCGGACAAAAAACATGTTCATTTGTTCTTCTTCTAAAGTCGTCCAGACCTTTGCGGCTTCAGATCTCCAATGAGTAGCATACTAGTAGAATGTCTCCGTACGTTTCTTCTTTAAATTCTGGATGTAGAATACATCCGGCGCATTCTCTGTACTGAATCTGAACCTGTCCATGAAATTTGATGCCATACCTACCCAATACGTCCACTTTTTGGGGTCTTGGCTAATGTACCAAGATAGAGCATCCCCTTTCAGACTTCTCATAAAGATCTTCATGCGGACATTTTCATCTCTTCCGACTCCGACCAACTTATCGCAATATGTCCTCAAATGGACTCTGGGATCCCCTGTGCCATCAAATATTTTGAACTTGGGAGGTTTGTACCCCTCCGAAAGTTCGACATCTGACTGGATGCAAAGGTCCTCATAATTCAGCCCCTCGATACCTTTGTTTTCTTCAACACCCTGAACTCGGCTAGTCAGTTTCTTGAGCTCTGCGGCCAGGTTCATGATAAGAGAGTCTTTGTCATTAGACTAGGGTGTGCTTGAAATGGGTTTATTGTGATGAGGGTAAGAATGGTCATTTGTAGAGTTTAGTGGCTCAGGGATGAGTAATGGGGTGTTACTTGAAGTGTGGCATGTGTTGCAGTGGTGATGGGGAGCAGGTTGATTTTGTGGTTTCGGGATGTTTTGTAGAGGTACGGGGTTTTGACTGTTGGGAAAGTTGACATCTGGGGTAGTGAGGGCAAACGACAAGCTGGCCAAATTTCGGACTTGGTCTAGTTCTTCCTGAAATTTCAATAACTTTTGTTCAAGCTGGGAGGCACTTTCCTTGGAAGCCTGAATACCCTGAGAAGTCTCTACCCTTTCAACCGAGCTCTCCTTCCTGATATTGCTCAAGTCTTCCATTTTTTCCTTGTTCTTGTTTTTTATAGGACTTGGAGGAGGAGGAGGTGGAGGGCCCTTGGATCTCGTAGAGTATAATGATGATGCCAGAGTGCACGGACTAACCTTTAGGGAAGGGGAATAAACAAAAAGTAAAGCAAAAAGGTGACAAGTTAGTAAGGATCGTGAGAAGAAAATGTTGCAATATTTAAACACACAGTGCAAAAATATAAATCGTGTCCTAATTTGGGAGCCTCATTGTGCCCGAGGTAGGCCTAGAGACAAGTTGATTTGGAAAACTTATAATGCTAAATGACTCATTTTATTGATAAAAGTAAGACGAATCCAAAAACGATACTAAAATAGCAGAAAATAAAATGTCACTAATGGCTATCGGCCTTATTACATTTTAAAGCAAAAGAAAAGACTCCTAACTACTTGGTCCCAGAAGAACCTTCCCCAAACTCGGCATCTTTAGCTCCATCGAACAGCTTCACCAGCTCACGCAGTCCCAAAAGAAAATAAGCTCTAGCCAAGCGTCCTCCTTCATTTTCCTGAGCGTTCTGGCAGTTTTCAATCCTCTAGATGAACTTCATTTCCAAATCTACTAAACCCCGCTCCAAATACCCCAGTCGCTTATTGGCGCTGACAGCCATATCTTTCCATTCTTTAATCAACTCTTGAATTTCCCGATGTTTGTTTTCGCACTCTCGAATCCTCTTGCACAATTAGTTGTACTTAACCTGTACTTCAACCTTTTCGTCGATGACCCTATGACCTCGAACGGACCCGGGTTGTCCCAACCTACTATGATCGTCTTCCAACCAACTTGGATAGTATGGGGTATAACTAGCATTGTATCTGTCTCGCTCTATGGAATCCCTTCCCAAGATGATTTTGCAGTGCCACATGTGTTAAGCTTGACACTTGTATGGGATATCATCGTCTTGGAAGTTGGCCCTGAATTGACTCATCTTGTCGACCTTTGGTATGACCTGCTTTCTTCCTACCTGTCTCATGACTCGGAGAGGGACATAGGGATAAGTTCCTCTCAGACCAATGAGTATAAGAAATGGTGCGTCCCGAGATCGGACGATGAACTCTTCAGTAGGGAACCATTCGAACATCCACTACACTTTGTCTTCCATCAGATTTTCAAACAACTCTAACCACCCTTTAGCATCTTCTGGTTGAGCAAACATGTTAGGCATATAGTTCATTCGCCTTGGCTGATGGAATGCGATATGATCATCCTAGTCTCTGCATCTCTTGCCGATATTCACCCTCTTGGAGGTGCTCCATGAGCCAAAGTTGGAGTAGTAAGTTACAACCCTCAAAGTGATTGGCCCCTGGTTGACAGTTTTTCAGGGCTCGGTATATCTCAGCAACAATCATAGTTACTATGCTAAAAGGCTGCCCGCCAATTCCTTCCATCAAAGTCTTGGTGACCATGGCCAATCTGGTATGGATCCTAGCCTTCTTCATGGGAAACATTATCATCCCCAAAAAGCAGAACATGAAGACGAAGACTCTTATATGGATATGCCCCAATGAGGTGAGGGAAAATTCATCTGGGTAGGTGTGGTAAGACTTGTTATGGTCGTACCTCTCGTATAGATAGTCGAAAGGAATGTAGAAATCCTTCAAGCAAGTCAAGTCTGGGTTTTTCTTTAGTCCCATCATCTTGAAGAAACCCCTGCCCTTGCGATTTTCTGGCATAAGCAAACCCGGAGTCTCCCAAGGAATACCAGCTAACCCTCCTATTTCCTCGAGCAAAGGTGTTATTTCAAGGTCCCCAAAGCGAAACACATATCTGTCGCGATCCCAGAATAGAGTTGCAGCCTCTATGATTTTGTTGTCGGATTGGATTTCCAAAAGAGAAGGCAAATTTCTCAAATATTTACAGACGAGGGTCTGATCACTGGAGTGAAGGTCTTCCCACCAGCTTAGCAACCTTGGGTGAATGTTGGTTACCATGCCGAATCTGGGGACTTCGTGCCTCATTTTCTGCAAAATAAAGTGTTAGGCCCTTACCCCTCCAAACTCGACTATTTAAACCAATAATTAGCATAAACAACATTTAGTTCTCCAAATAAATGCACAGAATATGGTGGCGCCATTTGGGTTCCAAGGAAACCCAATGGACTTTGGACAAGGCTATCTTAAAGAGTCATTATGCGGACAACATAACTGACTCGGCTAGATTTAACCATGATGCATGCACAGTTTAAAATAGAGTAAGGTTTCTATGGGGTATTAGACTGGTACCCTCGAGCGGACAACTCAAGAGGGAAAGGCACGGAACCATCGACTGCACCGCTGATCGACTGGTTTTACCGCAAATATGCCTTTGCCAAATTTAGGGGGTAATATTATCGGAAGGGCACAACTACTCATTATAAGCGTTGCTATAGTATTTGTTTGGCACGAGTGGAATATGATGTTGAAGATGCAATTACAAGAATGAAACAAGTTGTAATGTATTTGCACGTTCGTAAAGTAATAATTACAATAGTTGCTCATAATTACAATAGTATTGAAGGAAAGCGTTAAAAGCATTAAAGAAAAGAAAACGAAGAGCCAAGTCAGTTTCGGAGTAGAAGAAAAATAAAGACATTAAATAAAAGCAATAAAGAAGCAATAAAGTCACAAATAACATGAAGTGGTAAAAGCCTAAAGAATATCCCCAGCAGAGTCGCCATGCTGTCGATGCCCTCTTTTTATAAGGAGAAATCGGGTTTTCGACATTTGGGAGGACAACTCTATTCCTTTTGGGAATTTGGGTTTTGATATTTATAAGAGTCGCCACCTAATGATTAAGTACATTAGGACACTAAGAAATTAAAAGAAAAGAAGAACAAGAGAATGGGTAAGGGCTTGAAATTATCTCGGGGGGAAGGTGTTAGGCACCCCCAAAGATCCATTAGTGTGGTTCCCAGCCATGTTATAATTATGACTTCACTTAACAAGTAAACAAATAAGGGTTCAAGTAGAGGGAGTTTTCACATAGTATTGCAAGTAAACTGAAATTTGAGGAGAAGTAAAGAGGGCAGAAATTTTAAGAAAAGATTTAAAAAATAAATGAAAAACAAGAAAAGGGAGGGGGGTCCTAGGTTTATAATCAATATGGATCACATCAATGCAATATCCATTAATCACTCCTCAGAAGAGGGGTCGCACGTGATATTAGCACACCAGTCATCATATCCATATCTACCCTTCCCACCCTATTAAGGTATTAAAGCGCGAAATGGTATCGTTACTTATATGCAGAAGTATAGAAAAACCTAAGATCATGATTTCTATATGCAGCAAATGCAGAAGTACATGAACTTAAAAACATGATTTATAAGATGAGAAAGGTAGAAGTAAATAACCTATAGGCATGATTTCTAAGATGCAGAAGTAAAGAACCTATATGCATGATTTCTAAGATGCAAACTGCAAAATTTATAAATAACCTATAGGCATGATTTTCTACCCCTTTCATACATTCATCCCATCCCTCTTTCCACTAACACCCCCAGTAGTTATTACAAATTGTTACAGTCCGGAATGAATCAAAAAAGAGAAAAAAATAATAAAATTACATCAGAAGTTCCAGCTACATCCAAACAGCTTAATTCAGACTCAAAGTCCAACAATATGAGATAAACTAGCTTTTAGGATCAGATTTCCAAAAGACTTCCCCACATTTGGGGTGTGTCAGAGTTCCCAAGAGCCTCGCAGGGACTCAGGGCAGTGCTTACACCCCAAAATATTTCAGAATCAAGAGCATAGTGCAATGTGGAAAGGCCAGCTCTCAGATGTCCAAGTTTAGAGGGAACTCAAGGTCCCAAAGCAAGGCTCATAAGAGAGGGGCAGAACTTAGGATTCTAGGAATGGGTGTCAGCATACAAAGGGGAAAGGGATCAGGGAGAGATAGGGCAAGCTAGTGGTCATGCCCAGCAATTGGGATGCTAGCACACCCCTGACCAGCCTGCTAGTCAAGCATTGAGAGTTAGGATCCATTGTGGATCAAGCCAAGGCCTGGACAGTAATTAGGATACTGTCAGGCCAAGAGCTTAACTCAGCACATAGAGGGGAATTGGGGTAGGGGGTTCTTAACCGAGACAGAAGCAAATAAGGGAAATATTTGACACAAATTACAGAACATGAACATTAAAGTAAACAAAAAGCCTGAAACTGTAAAGTAAACACATAGGGGTGGGGCAGAAGATTAAATGTAGGACATACCAGTTTCAAAGAAAATAAATAAGCAATAGTAGCCTCGAACGAGAAAAATTGCCAACAGCAGTTCCAAAGGATTTCAAATAAAGCAGGATTAGAAAACAGTATTGCAAGAAAGTGAATTCAATGTATGAGTTGGTGTATTTTCGTGTGTTTTCTGTATGAGAGAATTACTTCTTGCTAGAAAGGGGGAGGACTAGGTCCTTATATAGTTTTGAAAATCAGCAACACATAGGCAAAAAGTGCACAAACATGGAAATATCAATCAATTAGTGTCAATTAAGACAACTGGAATCCTTTAATTAAGGAGTCTAGTTCAACCGGTTAGTCAGGGCAGAATAAGGAACGAAATCAATTCAATAGGGATGATTAGGGCAAAGAAACCACATAATGCACAAACAAGGTCAAATACATACTGAGTAATTAAGGAAAATTGGAATAATAGTGTATTTATAAAGTAAAATAGGGCATCAGTTTGAAAAGAATCAATCAAAAGGATCCCGGATCCAAATTGTAATCACAAGGAATCCCAAATAATTAAGGAAAGAGTCATATAAGTATAGAAATAATTCAAACATTGGCACAGAATCACAGAAGGAATACACGAGACTATGTATTTAAGGAAAACATCACATGTATAGGATTTATTACACAAAATGATCAAAATAACATAACCAGTAGGGTAAAAGGAGATTCAATCGAAAGAAATCAGTGATGAATCACTAGCATGATTAAAGGGATTTCAAAGTGAATCCTTGGTGAAATCTTTTGAAAGGGAAGTTTTTCTCATATAAAAAGCATACAGTTCAAACAAAATAAGAGTCTAACGATGAAATTTTTTGAGTCACAAGCAAACAAGATTCAAGTTCGATTATAGGCTTATAGTGAGTCTGGAAACCTAGGGTTTCAAAGTGAAACCCCAATGCCATCTACCTAAAGAAAAACCCCCAAATTTTAGGGTTTCAAATAGAATCAGAGGTGAGAAATCATGAGAGAGACAAACATACGATTCAAAGTCATGCTTGAGAGAAATTGGGATTCAAACAAGGTTTGGAGGTTTTAAACAAAGTAGGTAAAAAAGCATGTTCAGCAGGAATATCAACAAACTTAGTAAGGGGAAACAAAACCAAAGAGCACAGAATTAAACACATATAGCAAAGAATGATGAACAACAAACAGAGTTAACAAGTGAACAAAAAACAACAAAAGGTCTTGCATAATCAGAAGAAAAATAAACGAACAGACTCAAGCACAGTAAGAAATAAACATACAAGTATAAGACACACATAAAGAGAGCAAAAATCAGAAAACATTTACAACAAACTTTTTTCAGAAACCCTAAAGATCGAATTCGAACGGTTTTGAAAAAGGAAATTTGGGGAAAACCCTTGAAACATCAAGTAAAGCTCAGGCACATCACAGATCTAAAAGAAATAAGCTACTACAGAACATTAGAAGGCTTAAAGATGGCAGAGAAAACCCTAGAATGAGAAGGTCTTGAGGAAAGTCGGATCCTGAGTCGAAAGGGTCATATTGCTTCGAACTTGCCAGCAAATGGTCGGAGAAGCCATGGATCTTGCAGATCTGGGATAGATCTAAAGGGAACCATGGAAGTCGGCCTCCGAACCCTGGTTAGCTTAGGTGCAATGATGAAGGAGAGTGAGTACAGGCCACCTCTGGCCAAGAATGCCATGGATTCCGGTGGAAATAGGACGGAAGTAGGTAGAAATTAACTATGGTTTTGGGGAGGACTAGAGAGGATTTAGGAGGTGAAGAGAATTCAAAAGCGGCATACATGATAGAATGAATTAGGGTAAAGGGGGTAGGGGAATTAAAAAAAGAAAGAACGAATCATGGCCGTTGATCAAAATGATCAATGGCCAGGATTAAAGGGGAAACCGGACGGGTCTGAAAACGGGTATATTAATCTAAAAATACTGGGAATGATTTTGTAACTGTAAAATGCTATTAATTGTAAAATAGGCTATAATTGCAATTATATGCAATTTAGCTTTAAAAATGCCAAATAAATTTATAAAAATATGCAAAAATCACCTGAATTATATATTGGTGTAAATATGAAGATGGAAATAAATTATTTACCAAAATGATAATTTTGGGAATAATTATTGGATTTTGTACTGTTTAAAATAGACAATAAATTGACTTTAGAAATCCTGCAAATTGGAGAAAATACCAAAACTCTTGGGCATGCTTATATATGCATAAACATGCTATTTTGAGAGTGTTTTGAGTATATATAAAAAAAATACATAGGGGAAAAATTGGGTATCAACATTGGTTTAAGGTCTAGGCATTTCAATACATGATGCATATTCTCCGCACCTATTTAAATCATCAAGAATAGCACATCGATCATATTGAGACACACTTTTCACGTATATAATGTTGCAACACTAATTCATATGGAATTAACAATCAATACATCAACCCAAATTTAACCTTACCGCATTTACGCAAACTCCGACGGAGCTCAATTTCTAAAAGATGGAGTTTTAGCCATACATACCTTAAATTCACCCCTAATTGATAATACAATGATCCAATACACTTAAGCAACTTCAATTTACAATACAACATTTAATGGGACCAATATAGTAACAAATTCCATAACTTAAGCCATTTAGCGATATTATCAAACACCTTGTAGGTATAGATTATTACATCTCATAACCATAGTATTAGTTCATCCAACTATAACCATTAACTAACAATTAATTCCACCATCATTCCTAACCAATTTATAACTTCCCGGAACATATGTGTGACCATCCATTCACACCCAACCAACAAATCCTATCAAATAATCACCTTTCAATCTCTACAATAATTATGTATTTATATTGGGAACTTATGGCTTCCAATAACCACACCAAGAGTTCCAATACTTAATTCATACTCATATTCATATAATATATCCATATATGTAAGTCTAAGGGTGTAGGATTTATATTGTAGTTTAACATTAGCAATTATTTAATATGGTTGTTTCTTCTTCTAATTCTTCAGTTTCTTCTTTAATTATGTTTAGCTAAACCCATTATCTAGTGTGGGAAATTGATGGGTGTTTCTTCTTAATGATTGATTGATATTGGGTGTTTGTTACTTGGGTTAATTTTATGCTTTAATTAAGGATTGGTGGTTATAAACATTGATTCTAGCTTAGTGGGTCTTGACTCTTCTTGAGAAAGAGAGTCTATGACCCCAAAATTGACCCAACAAGGAATTGGGATGGGCCCATGAGAAATGGTAGTCCCAATTAACGGGTTAAACCTCGAGAGAGTAATCACTCTACTTGAACCCTAGTTGCTTGGTCAAATTGGCCTACTCAATTGGTCTCAAGAGAGTTAATTGGGCAAAATCGCTCTCTCTACCGAGAGGTGTGAGAGTGGGTACAATTGTGCAACGATTATAATATTGATCCCAAATATGTCAATCTATTATTAGTAGTTTCTACCCGTTAGTTAACCACCTAGGTGATGCCATGACCCTAGTGCCTTTCTCTATATTAATCACAACTTAGAAAATATCCCTTTAGCATAAATTAGTTAATTTGTAGTTGATAAACAAATACCCAAAAATGTTAGAAGTACAATTAGGAGCACAAACGCATTCCTAGTCTAGACAAATACGCAACTCCATTCCAAGCTCCCTGTGGAAAATCGACCTCGATAACACTATTCGGGTAAAAGTTTTAGCGCCCGCTCTTCCTACCATCATGTAAGGTTGGGTTTGCTGCGATCACTTTATGGCGCCGTTGTCGGGAAGCTTACGGTGTTGACTATTTGTGTAGCTAGTTTTGTGTTTTTATTCTCTTTCCTTCTTTTTACTAACTTTATTTGTGTCAATCACTCAGGTACACATGGCTTTAAACACAAATTGGCAACGTGTTCGTGGAGGAGGAGGTTGAGGATCTAGAACAAGAAGATGTATTACCTCAAGCCCCAAGGAGAGGTCAAAATGCCAATGCAAATGCAAATGAAAACATACCAGACCCTCCTCCACCTTCACCAAGAGCGGTCCCAAGAGTTCTTCCTAATCAAGGGTACGCAAGTGCAATAGTTCCTCCCCGAATCCGGGCGGGGAACTTCAGAATTACAAATGTGATGATCACCTTGCTCGAACAATGAGGTTATTTCATGGGGGCCTCTGATCAGATTGCTTATAAACACTTGAAAGGCTTCGTGGTTACTTGTTGGGGTAATAAGCAGACAAATGTTTCGGAGGATGCATTGAGACTTCGACTTTTCCCGTTCTCACTTCGGGGAATGGCGTTAGATTGGTTGGAGAGGCTCCCCAATCATTCCATCACTACATGGGATGAGTTGGCGGACATGTTCATCGCTAAGTTTTTCTCTCCAAGTCACATGGCAGCTCTACGGGATGAGATTCTAAACTTCAAGCAAGAGCCGAATGAATCGTTACATGAGAAATGGGAGTGGTTTAGAACGATGGTGAAAGAGTGCCCTAACAATGATATGAATGATGTGATGATCCAACAAACGTTCTATATGGGAATCAATACAACCAACCAATCTATTGTGAACCAGTTGGCGAGAGGAAAGTTTATGAAGCTTCTGTACAATGAAGATTGTGATGTGTTAGATGAGATGGCCGATACATCATCGGCATGGCAAAGCCGGGCTAATGTTCCTCAAGGTGATCCTAATGTCATACATTTGCATAAGGAGTTACATGATCACGGACAAGCCATTGCCGAACTTACAACAACAATGAATCAGTTGGCTAAAGCGCAGTTACAACAAGTTCAAACCTGCGCCAATTCAACGCCATGGAAGGAGTGAATATGATGAAAAGAAGGCAAAGAGGGCAACAACCTCAAGGAATTTTGATAATTATGATGATGGTGGTGGCTATTCGAATGAATGCTATGATGATAAAAGTGAGGAAGTCCAATACATCAACAACTATCAAGGGAATAGAGGTAATCAAGGGAACCAACAATGGAGACCTCAAGGAAATTGGGGTAATCAACAAGGTGGTAATTGGAACAATAACAACAACCTATGTGGAAATTGGGGGAAAAACCATTTGGGTAATCAAGGAAATTGGAACGGGAACAACAACAACAATTGGAACAACAACAATGGCCAAGGTGGGTGGAATAACAATGGTGGTCAAGGCTTTCAAAGGCCTCCGATGTTTCAACAACCGAACAACCCACCGCCGTTTCAATCTCAAGGACCGAGTTCTTCCGAAAATAATTTGGGTATAATTGAGAATATGTTTGAGCACATGATGAAAAATAACCAAGATTCCAATGCACAATTAGCTTCTCATAATACGTCCATCCGGAACTTGGAAGTGCAACTAGGGTAACTGTCTCAAGCCTTGAATACTCGCCCCAAGGGCGCTCTACCAAGTGATACGGTAGTAAACCCAAAGGGCGGAAATACCAACCAAGTGATGGCGGTCACGACAAGAAGTGGGAGAGGCGGTGATATGCAAGTCTCAAGAGAAAAGCACGTTGTAGATATTGACGTTGAGTTGCATGATGATATTGAACTATTGAATGTTGATGATGTAGTTGAACAGTATGTGAACAATGATATGCGGATTGATATAAATGATGAGGTTGAGGTGGAGACACAAGAAGCCGTGAACCCGTCTAGGGAACACGTGATTGATATTCCCGAGCCGGTGGTGCTTAAGGCCAAAGCACCCTTGCCTAGGCCCCCTCCGCCATATTCTCAACGGTTAGCAAAGAACAAGAGTGACCATCAGTTCAAGAAGTTCATATATATGATGAAGAGTCTTACCATCAACGTGCCATTGGTTGAGGCACTTGAGCAAATGCCAGGATATGCAAAATTTATGAAGGAATTGGTTACAAAAAAGAGGTCAATGGATTGTGAGACAATACCGATGACACATCAAATGAGTTCAGTTGTCTATAGCCCCAAAACTTGAGGATCCAGGAGCGTTCACTATCCCGTGTACAATTGGAACCGCCAACTTTGCAAAAGCCCTTTGTGACTTAGGGGTGAGTATAAACTTGATGCCATATTCAGTCTTTAAGACCTTGGGAATTGGTCAACCATGAGCAACGTCGATGAGGCTTCAAATGGCAGGCCGATCAATGAAAGGACCCTTGGTATAATTGATGACGTCCTTGTGCGTGTTGATAAATTCATCTTACCGGCCGACTTTGTGATGCTAGATTGTGAGGTGGACTTCGAATTATCCTTGGAAGACCTTTCCTAGCTACCGGGAAAGCTTTGGTTGATGTCGAGGCCAGAGAGTTGACATTTCATGTGGGTGATGAGAAGGTGGTTTTCCCAGTGTGCAAGTACATGAAGCGGCCTAATAGCACCGACGTGTGCTCTTTTGTTGACATTGTCACTACTGTGATAATGGATGAAACAAGTACTATGATTGATGTTGAAGATCCACTTGTGTCCGCACCTCTAGATCGTGAGATGAATGATGACTCAAGTAGAGTGATGTGCATAGATGCTTTGCATGCCATGGAATTGTGTGAACCCAGTAGTTTCTCATTGGACCTTGATCAATGGGAAAGTCCTCTAGAGAAGCCATCAAATGAGGTTCCTCCGGTGTTTGAGATAAAACAAATTGAGCCACATATGTGTCTCACAATTTTTGAGCCAGATGCTATCTTGAGGGATGATACAACACCTATTTTGGAGCTTCAAGGGAGACTACCTGCAGCAGATCTTGAAATGATGCCTACTCTTCATGATGTGGTTTGTCCCACAAGATCCGGCACAGGTTGGGGGTTTTGCATGAATCATGATAATTTGAACAAAAGTGCCATACAATAATTATTATCCCTTGCCGTTCATTGATCGGATGATACACAAACTTGTTGGACGTGCATTTTATCACTTCTTGGAGAATTTGATGAGAGCCACATGGTGGCGTTTCCTGATTTGAAGCGGTGTATTGGTAACATGCATCGTGCTGCGACATTAAATCAGACGCTTCTTGGGAGGCAACCCATGTCTTTTTTTATTTGATTTATATTGTAGATTAAGATTTTTGAGCTAAGTGTTTGTGAAATATTGCAGGACTTGTGTTGAACCAGTGCAAAACAAAAGTGCAAAAGTGCACAATCTCTGAACAGAGCCAGTGCGGCCGCGTCTCTTCTTGTGCGGTCCTCACCAGCTTGGTCTGAGATTGGTTAGTCTCTGAAGTTACCCATACGGCCGCGCCCCTGTTTGAGCGGCCCGCGTTGTTCCTATGCGGCCGCGTCCACATTTGTGCGGCCCGCGTCAACGGTTTTCTGCAACCAGTGTGAGGTAAGTCCAACAAGGCCCGTGGTCGTGTTCACGCGGCCGCGCTGGAGGGTAAGTCTGGGTCCCAACACCTTTTTCTATAAATAGACCCCTAAGGCTTCATTGAGAACTTTTCGCCAAATCGATCTCCAAACCCTAAAAAGCTACTGTTTACCCTGAGACCGTCAAATGTGTTAGCATCTAGAGTATTTCTTCAGTTTCCTAGTAACATATCTCTCATATTAATCTTTACTTAGTATTAATTTCAACTTCATACATGTTCCTGTAGTCATAGTTTCTTCGTTTTATTTTTTTATTCTTTTTCGTTTCATGATTAGGATAGTGTTCTGTTGTTCTTGTTGTTCTTTGAAATGCTGGGCATGTTATAATTGAGTAGGGACAATGTAGGATGTTAAAATTTGAACGAAATGAGCAAAACTTTTTAAACACTAATAGTCCCTGAACTCGTAACCTAGCGCGACCGCGGTCGTGATCTCGCGGTCCGCATGCCCTTGACGCGTCCGCATCCCTTGTTCACGCGTTCTACTCTATTCTTGATTCTGAAAGCTAGGAAAATCCCTACGCAGCCGCATCCCCGTTTGTGCAGTCTGCGCTGGTTCCGTGCGGCCGCATCTCTCCATCACACAACCCACGTTGGTTGGATTCAGAAAGGCATAGTTTTTGGGTAAATGCTCGTGCATCCTGCGGTCGTGATCTCACGGCCCGCGGTGCCCTTCATGCGACTGCACCCCTGTTTGCGTGGTCTGTGCTGACAGAATCTGTGGCATGATCCTGAATTCTTTTTATCTGTTGTTTGCTACAATATTTGTCGAACTAACACTCTGCATTTGCTTATACTAACAATGTTATATTTGTTTGTGTGCAGAAAATGGTTAAACAAAGAGGACGTGGAGCCAAACAACCCGTACGAGGTGAACCCTCCTGGGGAGGAAAATCTAAGCGGACCAAACTCACTCCCCGTCCAAAACCAAAGACAAGGAAACTAGTTGTGAGTGACAAGGAGCAGTCGGGGAGTGAGTACCTTCCCTCTCAGGACTTATCAGCTGATTCCGGGTGAGCCCCCTCAATCCCAGACCGAGCTCCACAGGTTATATAGTTTGAGTCGTCTGATGGCTCAGCAGTGGGTTGCGGCGAGTACTCCACCTCGCCCACAGCTTCAATATCTGGGGAGAGTACTGACAGTGATGATGAGGTCCCGGGTAGTGGGGTACCCAAGGTTGGTGGTGTAGAACGAACAAGGAGAGCGAAAGTGTGGGAGGACCGCTTTGTTAGTCAAGTGGCCTTCCACAAATTCTGGAAAATGTGGTCCAAAAGGCACATAATCCCTGAGAGAAGCATAATAACCAAGGACTTATTGCCCTTCCTGTGAGCACGTGATTTTTTCCCCAAGCAAATTGTTCCATAATATAGGCAAAAATGATTTTTGAATTTGTGTGGCAATTTGTTGATAATTGTTTGATTAATAATAACTCATGAAATAAGTAGAAATACTAGCACTTTTTCTAATTTTTGAAAAGGAAAACAAAACAAAGAAAATCGAATATTCATCTATTTTGTATTAATTAGAAAATACCAAAAA
>MU782614.1:56709-105237 GCA_026770625.1 Nicotiana glauca | reverse complement strand
CAAATAACTTTCATAAAATCTTTAGATTCGGAAGGACCATTTAGCTAATTTCACGGTCTTTCCCAAAGTAACAAGACGTAAATATCTTCGGCACAATTCTAATATACATTCTCAAGTACGGGTGCACATTTATGTGACCCAAATCTTATTCTCGACGAAGTAGAAATGTATTTAAAGTCACATACGTACTGGTACGATGTGGTTCAAAAAATGCATTTTCAGGACGTTACAATTCCTTAAAATTGATAAAGCGGAATACTAATAATGCACATAATTAGAATATATAGAAATCAGATAAAAGCAAATATAACAGTTCAGCGACCGTGCTAGAACCACGGAATTCGGGAGTGTCTAACACCTTCTCTCGAATTAATAGAATTCCTTATCCGGATTTCTAGTTCGCAGACTGTAACAGAGTCAAATTTTCCTCGGTTTGGGATTAAAATGGTGACTTGAGACACCATTATATTCTCAAGTGGCGACTCAGAAAAACTTAAATAACTAATCCCGTTCCGACTGTCCTTAAATTGGAAAAACTCCTTATTATACTCATTCGTCGGGTGTAACCTGTAAAGAGGAGGTGTGACACTTCCTACCCAATGTTTATGAATAGTTTCAAACCAGAGTCGGGTGGGAACATTTCAGTGACGGATTGATAGATGCTAATGAACACATGGTCAATGAGTTCTTCACCAATGTAGCTTATACCAAAAAGGACTTCACTGCGACCAAAGTGAGAAACAAGAATGTTGTGTTTTCGGGCAAAGCATTTAATAAATATTTGGGTTTCAATGATGAATATGAGACCCAATACTTGGAGAAGCTGGCAATGAAGGAGAAGGTTCGCGCATGGATGGTAGAGTATTTGGCTCATTCGGGTGTTGTTCCGGATTGGGTACAGGCGGGGGTCAAAATCTTAAGAAAGAACTTGAACTTCGAGGCGAGAGGGTGGCTCACCTTTGTTTGCAATAGACTGGATCCCACTTCACATGACCATACCATCCCTCTTCCCCGGGCTGTCTTATTGCTTCTATTATGAAGGGGTTCCCTATCAATATAGGGAATGTTATGTACAGGGCGATTACTGCTATGGGGATTGACCGTGTGTGGAACTACCCATTCCCCAACACTCTGACGATGTTCTTCAGGGATTTGAAGGTAAAGAAAAAGACTTATGATATGTCAGTTTGCCCAGTAGCCCAGTTCTCTTGGTTTTGTGTTCAAGGGCCAGACAACCCAAAGGGGGACAAGAAAAGCAAGGCATCCACCTCTACCCCGACTGGCCAGTCTGAGGAGCTAGTTGAGGTAGAGACTTCTGTCAAGACTTCTACAGAGCTTCCATCCATCCCAGCTGTTCCTGTCCTAGTTGATGTGCCTTCCTCCTCTGCGGGTCCTAATTCTTCAACTAGCCCTACGGTTCCCGTTTCCTGGACCAACCCATTTACAGCCCAGAAGTTAGCTACAATTATGCAACGGTTATAACATTGATCCCAAATATGTCAATCTATTATTAGTAGTTTCTACCCGTTGGTTAACCACCTAGGTGATGCCACGACCCTAGTGGCTTTCTCTATATTAATCACAACTTAAAAAATATCCCTTTAGCATAAATTAGCCTTAATTTGTAGTTGATAATAGTAGTTGATAAACAAAAACCCAAAAATGTTAGAAGTACAATTAGGAGCACAAACGCATTCCTAGTCTAGACAAATACGCAACTCCATTTCAAGCTCTCTGTGGAAAATCGACCCCGATACCACTATTCGGGTAAAGGTTTTAGTGCTTGCTCTTCCTACCATCGTGTAAGGTTGGGTTTGCTGAGATCAGTGAGATTAAACTCAAATCATTTATAAGTTGCGAAAACACAGATCATCCAATACTGTAAATCTTCTGCAAACCTCGCGTTCATTCCCGCAATAGTTAAGCACACTTTCTTAGGCGAACCAAAATTCCAAATTCAGCATGCGCTCTTCAATTACACATGAGATCTTCTAACATACACCTACGGATCACGCCACTTCAGAACACTCCGCAGGAGATAACCCACCTGCTTCGCCTCAATATAACATTTCTGCACACCTTCTACCGACATACACATTACACAATCATTTAATCTTCCTGAGCCTGAACTCATACCGCAACGTGAAATCTACCTCACTCCCAACTAGTAGACTTGTAAAGATTCTTCATACGCCCATAACTCGGAGCTACACTCCCACTCACAATGGAAATCCTACACTTAGTAGTCTACCTATCACCCAACAGATCTTCCTCAACACCTCCAAGTCATATAGAAACATCACGCAGTACTAACATACTCCTCACAAGCTATCCAGCCGTCATTCCCATTATTAGGGACAATACTGAACACATAAGTTCGAAGCACTTTCTCACACAATTAGCACCTCGGTGCTCAAGCCATAGGCAAAGATCCGGCCTCAAGTCCTTCGGACTGGACCAACATTAACTCACAGAGATCACGTCTCGCCCCTCAATCAGGGAATCACAAGCCATCAAGGCACATCCGATACTGAGCGCTCATGCACACATGTGAACGTGTGGAAGGAATTTCAAGAGTTACTTTTTCAAGCTGAATCAAGGACGCACGATAAGATTTCAAAAATGTGAAGTTTTCCTAAAGGTTTTGCAGCCTCTCGAGGATAAATATAGACGTCTCCGTACTGATCCGCGAGACTCTACTAAACCTGCTCATGACTCGTGAGACCTAGTAACCTAGGCTCTGATACTAACTTGTCACGACCCAAACCCCGCTCCGGTCGTGATGGCGCCTCTCGTGAAGACAAGGCCAGCCAGACCATTTAAGAACACCACTTCTAAGAAGTTAATCAGTACAATAATAGTTCGAATATGATTTAATGATATTAATTAATGTAATTACAACCCAACATAGCCCTAACCGGGGTGTCACAAGTCACAAACAATCTATAAGAATGAAATTTCCACTTTTTAGTTTAGAAATACACTGAACAAGAACAGTGAATAACATAGGAAGACGGTGGTGCTGCGAACGCTGGCAGTCACCTCGCTATAACCTCTACCACTCTGCCTCTACGTAGCCAATACCCGCTATAGGGTGAATAAATACCTGCTACTGCACGCGAGGTGCAGGGAGTAAAGTGAGTACTCCAACTCAGTGATTAATAAATATAAATAACAACTGAGCGGTAAGAAATCACGTATAACAGATCATCATACTGTATAGAAGCAAAGAAAAACCCTTTTTGAGAAAAAATAGTGAAGCCATAAAATCTTTACAGAAATATGTTAGCTCAGTTTAAAGACTCTTTTGAAAATACCCTTTTTCAACAATTACTCTAATGAATGCAGTAGCAATAGTGCAGATAAGCACAGAACTCCGCCCCTCCGGCCCAGCACTCAATGATCAGATAATACCAGAAGAGTAGGTAAAGATTTCAAGAAATAGCACAAACAACGGATAATGAACAAATGCATGAATGCAATGCAATGCATATGATGGTACATTCCAGTACCCACTACGACGTGCAGCCCGAGCCATCCATATTTATTTATCATCGACGGCACTCACTGGGGGTGTGTACAGACTCCGGAGGGGCTCCTACATCCCAAGCGCAAAAATCAACCCATCTCGTGGCATCAATCAGGCTCTCGGCCTCAATATCAATAAAATACTGCTGCAGCGCGCATCCCGTGCCACCATAGTCCAGAGATCATATAAGCCCCTCGGGCAATATTAAAATCATAGTTCTCAGCTTAAAAAGTCAATAAAACACTGCTTAAGTTTTTAAATCATTGAAAGATGGTTGAGTTTGCAAAACAGTATTAAAACTTAGGACTGAGATCAAATAACATGCCAAATAATCTGAAAACGGTGATAGTAATCCCTGAAGGCCTCAAATAATTGTCGCGAAACCCAAGTACCATAATTTAATCCAAGTAGGATGATTCTCAAACAAGTTCTAATTAAATACACGGTAAAAACATCACTTGGGACATACCAAGTCACAATCCCCAATAGTAAAAGACCCCACGCTCGTCATCCAGCGTGTGTCTCACCTCAATATAGCACTACGATGTGCAATCCGGGGTTTCAAACCCTCAGGATATCATTTACAATCATTACTCACCTCAAACAGGCGAAATCCCTAGCTCGCGACGCCCTTGCCTCTCAAATCGTCCTCCTCGCGCGTCAAATCTGATTAAAACCACAACGAATCCATCACAATATGCCAAGGGAACAAAACCCAATCAAAATAATCGAAAAACAATAAGAATTCCCGAATTTAGAAAAACTCGAGCCCCAGGCCCACTTCTCAAAACTCAAAAAATTTTATACCAACGGATTCCTTATCTCGCCACGAGTCTATACATGTCAAAATCACAAGAATCGGAGTCTATTTGACCACTCAAATCCCTAGTTTACACTCTCTTAAGTCAAGCCCTACACCACCATTTTTGACCTTTGATTCCTTGATTATTCAGTCTAAATCCATGTTTTTACACCATAAAATCATATTCTAAGTCCAAGAATCCATAGTTGATTAAAGCCCTCGAAACCCTCTTCAAAATCGCCCAAAAGCTCTCCAAGTTCGAAGTCCAAAATGTTGTTCTTTCAAAATTTCGCGAAGAAGACTATCTCATTTAACTCTCCAGGCAAAACCGCATCTGCAGTGAAAATATTGCATCTACGACTCCCGCTCCTGTGGTCAATTTCCGCCTCTACGGACTTTCACTTAAGGGCCATGACCGCTTTTGCGGCCCATAAATCGCACTAACAGAATCGCATATGCGGTCCAAATGTTGCTTCTGCGGAACCTGCCATGATCCAAATTTCCGCTCCTACGCCTTCCCGTTCGCTTCTGCGAGACCGCACCTGCGGTCCCATAACTGCAGGTGCGAAAACACCAGATACCAGCAAGCTTAAACATGCAACAATCTCCAAAACTCTCCGTTTAACCACTCGAACTCACCCGAGGCCCCCGGGTCCTCAACCAAAAATACAGACATGGTCCAATACCCTACTCAAACTTGTTCCAATCATAAAAACACGTCCGACAACACAAAAATCCTCAATTCTCATCAAATTCAAGCCTAAGTTCTTTAAATTCCTCCGAAACTCGCATTCGATCAAAAACCCAACCAAATCACCTCCGAATCATCTGAAATTTTTCACATACATCCCAAATCACCTAACAAAGCTGCTGCAACTCTCGAAATTCAATTCTGACCCTCGGATCAAGATCTCACCTATCAACCGGATATCTCCAAAATGCTAACTTAGCCAATTCAAGCCTAATTCTGCATCGGACCTCCAAAATCAATTCCGATCACACTCCTAAGTCACAAATCACTCTCCGAAACTAACTGAATCACCGAAAATCATATCCGAACCTTTTAACTCATAAGTAAACATCCGATTGACTTTTCCAAACCAAACCTTCCTTAAAGAGACTAAGTGTCTCATTTCCAAACAAGACCAATCCAATTCAGCTATAACACACCAAATGCCGATAGCGAAACATGAAGAAGCATAAAAATGGGGGAAAACAGAGCTTTAACTCATGAGATGACGGGTCGGGTCGTCACAAGAACCTAGGTTTTTCAAATTTTGGGGATTTGAACCTCGATTTGAGGTCTAATTTCAAAACAAATTATATATTTGGGTTAGTGGGGGTATGGGTATTCGGGTTTTGGTTCGAACCTCGAGTTTTTACCGTGTGGGCCTGGGGGCGATTTTTGACTTTTTGGAAATTTTTTTAGAAAACCTATTTTCATGCATTGGAATTGATTCATTTAGCATTTATTGATATAGTTAAGTAACATGTGACTAGATACCAGCGAATTGGTGGTGGAATCAAGAGGTAAAGCAATAGTTGAGACTTGAATTGTGTTTGTGGCATCGAGGTAAGTGTTTGGTCTAACCTTAGCTTTAGGGATTAGGAAACGGGTTCTATTTCCTATGTGCTACTTGTTGAGTACGATGTATAGGCATGGTGACGAGTATCTATACGTCGTTTTCAAGCATGCTCGTGAGTCTTAAATTGAAGTCGTTGTGTTCTTAATAAGTACTGCAAATGCCTAAGTTGTTGATTCTCTATGTTGGGCAAGAGTTATGATTATTTTCGTAAAAATTGCTTAGGGTTGAGTATTGGTACTAGTTAATTGCTTATGGTTACCACCAGTGAGTACCTATTCTTCTTTATCTCTATTTGTTGTGCACACATACACGCGCCTGTGCACATACACATATTGTATCATGAATATGCATGACATTTAAATGTGTGCTTGTGATGCTATATTAGTCAAAATTTAATTTCAATAATTATAACCGTGAAATATTTCAGTTAATATGCCGAGCTTCTCAAAGACACAAGTTGAGCTTCTCAAAGTTGCTAAAACCCTATTATGCGTAAGTTAATTCATCGTGATTTCAGTGTTTCAGATATATCACCTTGTTCCCTTGTTTTTCATACTTTGTACTAATAATGAAGAAACTCATATCAATAGTTTTCTATTCAGAAATAAAAATGGAAATGTGTAATTTATATTAGGTTCCTCTTTCTTGTTATTTATAATATTTTACCTTTCAAAGTTTCTAATGCGGTCTTTGCTTTTTAACTATCTTTATCGTGGGTCTTTTTTCCCTATGAGATGTACATTGATGCCTTGAATTTATTGTTTAGTACAACATACACATTGGGTTCACAATCAATATAGATATCTAATAAATTTCTTAATATATATATCAGGTTTGAACAAAAGCTATTGAATTTATGTGAATCTGTACTTACATGCTAGCTCCGCCTCTATTCAATGATTAATATTGAAATCAATCCCATGATGTTATGACTGATTTAGATAGGAGGGCAATTCACAGAAAAACGTTTAAAGATATAATGAGAGATTTCTCATACAACAATATTTCAATAGCAAGTTTTGTTGCACTGAGATTTTGTAACGACTCGACCGATCATTTTAAGCTTTAAGGTTTCGTTAAGTGGTTCGAGGCCTTGAGTGGCTTCATATTGTGTATTATGACATGCGTGCATGGTCGGATATGATTTTTGAATGTTTCAGGATGTCGTGATCCTAGTTCTCCCTCCGTAAACCTGTCGTGACGACACCTAGTCTCAATGACTAGGTAAGCTTAAAATTTGCGGATAAAGGAACAAAATATGAAAACTAACAACTGAAAGCAAATTTTAGACAAGCAAATGCGATGCCGCTCGGCATATAAAATAATCACTCTCGAACTAAACATAAACACTCCCAAAATCCGAAATATCATGAGTCACAAGCTACAGAAGTAAATAATGCTCCTAAACTCCAGAAACTATCAACGAAGAAAAATATAAGAAAAGTTTAACATCAGGAAGAATAGATAGGGACTCCTAGGTTTGTGTATGCGGCAGATATACCTCTAAGTCTCTACAGTCGTCTCGCCTCACTAGAAATGTGGCTGGAAAGAGGTACCTGGATCTCCAAACAAAAAATATGTATAGTAAAGGGCATGAGTACACCACAACGGTACCTAGTAAGTGCCAAACCTAACCTCGGTCGAGTAGTGACGAGATTAGGACAGGGCCCTACTGGTATAATATATATAAAATAGTATAGTATAAAATATCGCAGTAAAGATAAATACTAACATTAAGAGAGAATGAAATAATAGAAAAACAACAACATAGTACACAGAGGTAGCAACGGGGGATCTCCTAGGATACCGTCCCATAGTCCCAAGCGTAAAGGTGCAGAGGATCTCCCGGGATTCCATCCCGTAGTCCTAAAGATAAATGTGCCTAGGAATCTCCCGGAATACCGTTCCGTAGTCCCAAAGTAAATATCCAGTACATAGGGATCTCCCAGGATACCGTCCCATAGTTCCAAATATAAATGTGTAGGGGGATCTCCCCGAATACCGTTCCGTAGTCCCAAACTAATATGCAACTCAATCAACATAAATAATGTTTCAACAAGGAATTCTACAGTTTAGACTAAGTTCACATCAAAGAAGATAGATAATTTTCACTAGACATGCTGCACAGAGTTTAGATATGCAGTTAAGGCGGTTAAGAGAGTTAAGACACGTAGGTATGCTTTCCTAAGATAAACATGATAGTTATATATACTAGTGTTGCTCAATTAAAGGAAAAACAAATATTTTCTTAATGAAAATAGAGTTTTTCAACAATAGCTGTGTATGTACTCGTCACCTCATGTACGCGTCACTCATATATCAAACAGTACCAAATCCTAAGGGGAGTTACCCCACACAAGGTTAGGCATGTCATTTACCTCGAACCAATCTAAAATCAATCTGAAATCATGCTCTTGCCATGAGTATCCAACTCCTAGTGGCCCAAAACTAATAAAATCAATTACATAACGTAAATATAGCTACAAGCAACTAATTTTGCTAATGAAATCAAAGGTAAGGCAAGAAAATAGAAAAATGCTTCTAAAATCCTTCCCGAGCCCACGTCTTGGAATTGGGTAAAAGTCATAAATTATGAACATCCATTTACTCACGAGTTTACTCGTACCAAAATTATCCAAATCCAATAATAAAATTCCACTCAAAACTCAGAAATTAATTTGGGAAACTTTTTCCCCATTTTTCCAACTTCCTCGATCAAATCCTCTAATTAGATGAAGAATACAATAATAGGTCAATGTAATATGATCAAAATCGAGTTAGGATTAGTTACCCAATAGATCTACTTCGAAATTCCTCAAAAAATTGCTTTCCACCGAGCTCCAAATTGAATTTATGTGATTTGAATTTCAAACCCTCGAAATCTCCTTTTCTGCCCTGCAATTTTCGCTTCTGCGATCCCAAGACTGCGTCTGCGGTCCGGCACCTGCGGAATTTCCATGGCAGGTGCGGCATTTCACTTAATGTACCTCGTCCTCTTCTGCGATCAAGAGGTCGCACCTGCCCGTGCGCACTCGCGGATTCTCCTCCGCTTATGCGGTCCCAGGCAGCTCCTGCGTTCCTTCACTCGCACATGCAGGCGTTGCAGATGCGGAAAACCGCCCACACCTGCGACCCCAGACTTCGTCGCAAAATCCGCTTCTACGCTTGGTCGTTCGTATGCGCGGCCTCGCACCTGCGTATCCCTACCGCAGGTACGAAAACACCAGAACCTGCACACTTGAAAATTATCTAACTACAACGTTTTCACGTGTTGAGGATCTGAAACACACCCGAGGCCACCGGGACCTCAACCAAAAATACCAACCAATCTTAAAATACCATACAAACTTTGGCGAGCCTCAAATCACATCAAACAACGTTAAAAACACAATTCTTCCTCCAATCCAAACCTAATGAACTTGAAACTTCAAAATTCTACAACCGTTGTTGAAACGAACCAAACCATGTTCGATTGACCCTAAATTTTGCACACAAATTATATTCAACACTATGAACCTACTCCAACTTCCGAAATCAGATTCAGACCCAGATATCAAAAATACCACTACCGTCGCGAAATTCAAAAAATTCAACTTTCATCATTTCAAGCCTAAATAAGCTACGAACCTCCAAAATACAATCCGGACATGCCCCTAAGTCGAAAATCATCCAACAGAGCTAATGGAATCGACGGAACTCTATTCCGGAACCATCTTCACACTGTTCCAACTACGGTCCAAATTTTAAGACTTAAGCTCTCTCATTTAGGGACTAAGTGTCCCAAAATACTCCAAAAGGCAGAACGAATCATTCCGGCAAGTCACAATAGCAGAGTAAGATACTAAAAAAGCAGTTAATAGGGGATCGAGGCGCTAATTCTCAAAATGACCAGCCAGGTCGTTACACAGGATGAATTTTGATGCGTGATACTCACTTTAGAAGTTTAAGTCGAAAATGTTGACCGAGTTTTGACCTTTGTAGAAACGGCCCCGGAACAGTATTTTGATGCCTCCCATAGGTTTGAATCATGATTTTGGACTTGGGCGTACATCAGGAATCGAATTCGGAGGTCCGTAGGTTTGTTTGTCTTGTTTTGCCGAAAGTTCGCAATTTAAAGGCTTTGAAATTTGATAAGTTTGACCGTAGGTTCACTTTTTAGTTATCATTGTAAAAAACATGGAAATTTTTTTATTAGTTACATATCCAAGTTGTCAGCGCGTAATAACATGTGTGAATTTTTTTATAAACTCAAATCAGACGTGTTAAACTGGTGCATAAATGGTAAAGTAAAATTATTCCGGTGGTGTGACGACCCAAAGGGTCATCACCTGTTTTCTTATTCATTCCGTGCTTTTGAGGCCCTGAAAACCTCATTTTTATTTGTCTCGATTTGCGTGCACAGTCCGGGCGCGTAGCCGGAAAGCTTAAATATGAAATTCTATGAAAAATGCTAAAACTTGGTATTAAAATGAATAAATTTGACTTTGGTCAAAATTTTGGGTAAACAGACTCGGACCCATAATTTGACGGACCCGGAGGGTCCATAGGAAAATATGGGACTCGGGCGTATGCCCGGAATCGAATTCCGAGGTCCCAAGCCCGAGAAATGAATTTTTGAGTAAAATTGTTTTTCTAAAATTATTAAGGAAAATTAAAATAAAAATTGATTAGAACGTGTTGGTATCGGGTCCGTATTTTGGTTTCGGTGCCTGGTACAGGTCTTATATGTGGATTAAGATATTTCTGTGAAGTTTGGTTGGAATCGAACATCGTTTGACGTGTTTCGGGCTTAAAACTGTAAAATTGAAAGTTTATGAAGTTTGAAGAAAAACTAGTGATTTTGAGATTTGATTCATTGTTTTTGATGTTATTTTGGCGATTTAATCGCACGGTTAAGTTCGTAGGATGTTGTTGAGTTAGTGTATGTGTTTGGTTAGGAGCCCCGAGGGATCGGAGTGCTTCGGAGTGATTTCGGACTTGGGAAAATTGTAGAAAATGGCTTCAGCAGTTGCAGGTCCCTTTGTTCTTCGCGTTCGCGATGCCTCTTCCGTGTTCGCAAAGCTTTAGGTTGTTCCTTCATCGCGTTCGCATCCTTCTTCGCGAACGAGTAGGGTTATTTCACCCAGAGGGCTTAGCCCACTTTTCTTCTTTGCGTTCGCATACATTTGATCGCGTTCGCGTAGTCTTGCAGATCCTTTCATCGTGTTCGCGTGAATGTTCACGCGTTCACGTAGACCAATTCCTGGACCCCCATCCTTTTCCCTTCGTGTTTGCACTCTTCACATCGCGAACATGATGGTCTGCCAAGTTTACCCTTCGCGAACGCGACCCTCCTTCCGCGAACACGAAGGGCAATTTTGCCCAGTTATATTTTTAAACTCCAGAAACAATGTATTACGGGATTTTTATAAAAACACACGAGCTCCTTCTTCTAAAGGTCTTTAGGCGTCCATTGAAGCTCCCTTTTACCAAAACTTCTTGGGTTAGTGAATCTTAACTCATTTTTTTCATTTTCCATTATTATCTATTGAATTCCTACGCCTAAAACATGTAATTTAAGGTAGAAATTGGGGGAATTGGATAGAGTTAGGGCTTTTTACCTTTTCTTGATTTAGACCTCGTTTTGGGATCGAATTTGAAAACAAATTATATATTCGGGCTCGTGGGGGAATGGGTGATATGAATTTTGTCCGAACCTCGTGTTTTGACCAAGCGGGTCCAGGGTCGATTTTTGGGATTTTGGGAAGAAATCTTGGAAATCTATATTTAGGCATTGGGTTTGATTTGTTTAGCACATATTGATATTATGATGTCATTATTGTATAGATTTGATTGAGTTGGAGCCGAATTCGAGAGGAAAAGCGGTTATGGTGGATTGATTTGGCCGTGGAAGTTTGAGGTAAGTGTTTGGTCTAACCTTAGCTTGAGGGAATAGGTGTTGAGTCTTATTTGCTACTTACTAAATTGTTGAGTACGGTATATAGGCATGGTGACGAGTATCTATACATTAGTGTCTAGCATGACCGTGAGCCCTTATATTGCTATTATTCTGACTTTGTTGTAACTTCCATCTTGTTTGATGATTTCTATATGTTGTAAAGAGCCTTTGAAAGAAATTGTGATCTTTAAACTTCAATTAGCATTGGCTCGAGTGGTAATACGAAATGTGAAGGTATATAAGTTAATTGGATTCCTTGGAGCATTGGCTCGAGTGGTAAGGTGAATTATAAAGTAAGAAATGAAAGAAAGAGAAAGAGTTATTGGTTTATTCCCTTGCCAGAATGTTTTGTTGTTTTGTTGATTTTCTCTCCTGCCGGGGTATTGAGGTTGATGATATTGTTCCCTTGCCGGGATTTACCTGTTTAATTATATTCCCTTACCGGGATTTCTATCATTAATTGCATACTTCCTTGTCCCTTATTTGTGATTGTTGTTTGGGTGAGGAAGACTGATAAAGAACGAAGGGTGATGTCGTGCATTGTTTGATATTGTGAGGACAGAGTTTAAAGCACGAAGTGTGATGCCGTGCCATACGATATACCATTCCATATTGATATTCATTGATTATATTGTGAGGAAAGAGAGTAAAAGCACGAAGGGTGATGCCGTGCACATGATTATTGACACGATTGATTTGGTGAGGACGAGAGTAAAAGCACGAAGGGTGATGCCGTGCAAGTTTGTAATCTCTGATCCTTATTGATATTATGGTCTTGTTATTTCTTTCTTTATTTGAAATTTCTTATTTAGAACTGTTAACTCCCCACAGCATGTTCCCCCTCCCTTTATTGACTGATTACTTCTTGTATTTCTTTTCGTTGTATATATAAATTTGAACTGCACAGGTTAAATTGGTAGTCTGGTCCTAGCCTCGTCACTACTTCGCCGAGGTTAGGCTAGGTACTTACCAGCACATGGGGTCGGTTGTGCTGATGCTACACTCTGTGCTATTTTGCACAGATCCAGGTTTTGGACAGCAGCAGCAGCAGCGTGGGAGCAGGCCTTCAGTCCAGCGTGGCACCGAGGTAGCCCTGCAGGCGTCCGCAGGCCCGGCGTCTCCTCTATCATTTACTTTAGGCTGTTATCTTATTGTATTCGAGACAAACAGATATATTTCTTGCAGACATTGTATTTAGTATTCCTAGATGTTCGTGAGTATTGTGACACCTGTCTTGGGTAGAGGTTTATGTTGAATTCTTCTGCATTTCTATTCAGTTTATCTTTAATTTAAGACTTCTGCTTATTTCGTAAAATACGTTACTTTAATATTATTGCTGTTAATGGTTAAAAAGGATTATATTGTTAATGAAATTTTAATTAATCTTTGGCTTGCCTAGCTCCCAATAGTAGGTACCATCACGATTCTCGAGGGTGGGAAATCCTGGTCGAGACAAGTTGGTATCAGAGCACTAGGTTACATAGGTCTCACAACTCACGGACAAACTCAGTAGAGTCTAAGGGATCAGTACAGGCGTATGTATTTATCCCCCAGAGGCTACAGAGTTAGGAAAAACTTCACAATTGTTCTTTCTTGTCGTGTGTTTTTGTTTCTCAAATACTGATTACCTTTCTACTCTATTCTTTCGCAAATGGCAAGAACACGCGCTTTCTCATCTACTGCTCAGTAGCCTGAGCCCCCAGCAGCAGCTCCCACTAGGGGAAGAGGGCAAGGCCGAGGCCGTGCTAGAGGCCGAGGTAGGGGCAGAGTTCAACATCGAGCAGCAGCACCAGCGGCGGAGCCTCAGGTTGATTTTGATGACGAGGTTCCAGCCCCAGCAGTTTTGGTGGACCCAGCTCAGGTCCCAGAGGGGTTTATTGGTACCCCAGTTCTTCAGGATGCTCTGGTCAGATTGGTAGGCCTCATGGAGAGTGTCACTCGAGCGTGTTTGCTTCCAGTAGTACCAGCCACTTCTCAGGCTGGATGAGGGGTTCAAATTCTTGCTATACGCACTTCGGAGCAGGTAGCTTCCCAGGTTCAGGTTCTAGCGGTTCAGCCAGCTGCGACAGTTCAGCCGGGTGTAGTGGCTCAGATCGGCGATGGAGCGGCTATGTCCGCAGATGCTTTGTTGAGGCTGGATAGGTTCACCAAGCTCTTCACTGCCACGTTCAATGGCGCTTCCTCTGAGGACCCCTAGGACTTCTTATATAGCTGCCATGAGGTTATTTGGAACATGGGCATTGTTGAGACCAATGGAGTTGATTTTTCCACCTTTCACCTATCTGGATCTGCCAAGACTTGGTGGAGAGATTAATCCTTAGCCAGACCAGTAGGATCGTTGACTTTGACTTGGGAGCAGTTTTCAGAGTTATTTATGGAGAAGTTTCTCCCCGTTACTCAGAGAGAGGCTCTTCGGAGACAGTTCGAGCGCCTCCAGCAGAGTTCCATGATGGTCACTCAGTATGAAACAAGGTTCATCGATCTAGCTGGCCATACTTTTGTCATAGTCCCTACCGAGAGAGAGAGAGAGGGTGATGAGGTTTATAGATGGTTTGATTTAGCCGATCCGTCTCCAGATGGCTAGGGAGACTGGGAGTGAGATCAATTTTCAGGAGGCGACCAATGTGGCCCACAAAGTTGAGATGGTTCTATCACAGGGAGGTGGTCATGGGTCAGATAAGAGGCCCCCGTCATTCAGGCAGATTCAGTGGTACCTCGTCTGAAGGTAGAGATTCTTATGGTAGAGGCTATCCTCCTAGGCCCTTTCAGTCAGCTCTCCGGGTCTCTCATAGTACTTCAGGTGGTCGTGGTTCCCAACCGTATTAGTCTGATCAGCAGACTTACAGTGCACCACCAGCACCTATCAGTGCACTACCACTTCAGAGTTTTCGAGGTGGTCATTCAGGTTGAGAGGGTCAGGCTCCGTTTCCTCAGCAGCCGAGGTCTTGCTACACTTGTGGTGATCCGAGTCATATTGCCAGGTATTGCCCCTGAGCTTCGAGCAGCTCCCAGCATCAGGGTTCTCGTGCCATGGTTCAGGCACTAGGTGTTCCACAGCCCGCCCAACTAGCTAGATGTGGAGGTAGAGGTGCTAGAGTTAGAGGTAGAGGTCATAAAGATGGAGCTCAGGCCGCCAGAGTTGGAGGCCAACCAGTAGCCGGCCATCCTAGGGATGTGGTTTAGGTAGGTAGGGCCCAGCCCCGATGTTATGCTCTTCCAGCCAGGCTAGAGGCTGAGTCATCAGATGCAATCATTACAGGTACTATTCTGGTTTGCGATAGAGATTCTTCAGTGCTATTTCATCCAGGGTCTACGTATTCGTATGTGTCATCTTATTTTGCACCGTACCTGGTCATGCCTACCTGGTCATGCCTAGTGATTCGTTGAGTATTCCTATTTATGTGTCTACACTAGTGGCTGATTCGATTATGGTCGATTTAGTTCATCGTTCTTGTGTTGTGGTGATTGAGGGTCTTGAGACCCGTGTTGAATTGTTGCTTTTAGACATGGTTGACTTCGACGTTATATTAGGGATGGATTGGTTGTTCGCGTATCATGCTATCTTGGATTGCCATGCCAAGACCGTGACCTTAGCCTTACTAGATTTGCCCCATTTGGTGTGGAGAGTGACTCCTGGCCATTCTACTCGCAGTGTTATCTCGTATGTGAAGGCTCGATGTATGGTCGAGAAGGGGTGTTTGGCTTATTTGGCGTATGTTTGTGATTCTAGCGCAGAGGTCCCTTCAATTGATTCTATACCCATTGTTCGGGAGTTTCCTAATATTTTCCCTTCAGACCTGCCGGGTATGTCGCCCGACAGGGATATCGACTTTTGCATTGATCTGGCTCCGGGCACTCAGCCCATTTCTATCCCGCTGTATCGCATGGCCCCGCCAGAGTTGAAAGAGTTAAAGGATCAGTTGCAGGATTTGCTTGAGAAGCGTTTCATTAGACCCAGCATTTCGCCTTGGGGTACGCCGGTGTTGTTTGTGAATAAAAAGGATGGTTCGTTGAGGATGTGCATTAATTACCGGCAATTGAACAAGGTGACAATCAAGAATAAGTATCCACTGTCGAGGATTGATGATTTGTTCGACCAGCTTCATGGTGCCAAGGTATTTTCAAATATAGACTTGAGATCTAGCTACTATCAGTTGAGGATTAGGGCATCCTACGTCCCTAAGATAGGTTTCCGCACTCGGTACGAGTATTATGAGTTCTTGGTCATGTTATTTGGGTTGACCAATGACCCAGCAGCATTTATGGAGTTGATGAACCGAATGTTCAAGCCTTATTTGGACTTGTTCGTGTTAGTCTTTATTGATGATATTCTGATATACTCCCACAGTCAGGAGGAGCACGAGCATCACCTCAGAGTGGTTCTTCAGACTCTGAAGGATGGTCAGTTATATGCTAAGTTCTCAAAGTGTGAGTTCTGGTTGAGTTCGGTTGCATTCCTGGGTCATGTCGTATTAGCAGAGGGTATTCAAGTTGATCCAAAAAGATTGAGGCAGTCAAGAACTGGCCTCGACAGCATCAGCTACAGAGATTTAGAGTTTCTTGGGGTAGGCAGGCTACTATCATCGGTTCGTGAAGGGGTTCTCGTCTATTGCAACTGTTGACGCCCCCTTTTCCTAAAGAACGAAACTAGGTTTACGACATTATTGGAAAAACAACTCTTATTCCCTTGCGGGAATTGGGTTATAGAATTTGAAGAGTCGCCACCTAATGATTGTAGTGCATTAGGACACTTTAAAGAGAAGAAGCAATTTTGAAAGAAAACCAGAGTTCGGGTAAGGGCCTGAGGTTATCTCGAGGGGAAGGTGTTAGGCACCCCTCAAGATCCACTAGTGTGGTTCCCAGCCATGCTTTAATTGTGACTTTAAAAGAAGTGAGAGAAAACAAGTAAAGCTTTGCACATAAGAATCACAAATAAGTTTCAAGCTTTGAATAGGGTAAAGAAGATAGAAAGAGACAGTTTTTAGAAAAAAGAAGTTAATTTAAAGAACTGAATTAAAGCAGATGTTGCAAATAAAAGAAAAGGAAAGAGTGTCCTAGGTTTATACAAAATATGTATCACATCAATGCAATACTCAGCAATCACTCCTCAAAAGAGGGATCGCACGAGATATTAGCGCACCTGTCATCATATCCATATTTTACCCTTCCCACCCCGTTAAGGTATTTAAAAGCGATTAGTCTCGTTACATGCTAGTACCCGTCCCAACCTATCAGTCCCGGGGTATTAGGACTTCTAATCTTAAATGAGAAGAAAAGGGGTTAGGCATATATGGGGTATAAAGGGCAAAATACTAATTTCGACAACCAAAACGAATAGCAAGTAAGGGGATTGACAAACAAACATGCAAGGCTCACATAAAATCCTGTAAGTCAAATAACATGTAGTTTAGCATGCCTTGCACATACTGGTTTGGTCTTTAAGCTAAAACTTAAGCGGCAGACGGACTAGTTTAACACATAGAATTAGATAAAAAGTCTGCATTAGGCAACTCGGATCCAATTGTCAGAGATTGAAGTATTTTAAACGAATTATTCAGAAAAGGTACTGATTTTAGACAAGAGCCTAATGCAGAAGAGTTGAAACATGGAGTTGAAAAAATTATAGAAGTTCAGAAATGACTTTAAAATCAGCAGATTTGTTTGAGTGAAAATACAGTAGAAGAAGAGCTTTCAAAAGTGAAAGTACATTAAGAGAAAAAGTGAGTTAAAAGACTTTTTTAAAAGATAGCTTCAAGAGATGAATAGAATTTGGGCAGAAAATTCAAAGGAATTATCTCAAACAGATTTGCAGATTTAAAAAAAAAAGCATTACAGGTTTATAGGAGTTTTTTAATTGAAAAACTTCATATTAGATGTTAATGCCAGTTAACAGATTGTCGTTACTTAGACAAATCAGCCGAGTTTGAGACGAATTCCTATAGGCATGATATCTATACTTAACTTTCTTAAGACCTGTTATTAAACTGATGAAAGAAGGATCGTTTGATTATCCTATAGTTTTCCTAATGCGTATGCATTTCCTATAAATATGGTTTCTATATGCAACTGATTACACGAATATTAAATCCTATAGGCAGGGTTTCTAATTATTTGCAAGATAATAAAGTATTAAACCCTATATGCATATTTTCTAGATGACTGTTAATTCTATAGACATAGTGTCTAAGTGATTGAAAAAAACGTTAAACCTATAGACATGGTATCTAAGTGACTAATTTAAACACATTAAATCTATAGGCATGGTATCTACCCTTTGATGCAGTAAAATAATCACCTCTCATACCCTTTTACTAATACTTTCTCGAGTTCTTTTATACAGAAATATTACAGAACCAGAAGAAAGAAAAATACTTAAAATACATCACAGCCTACAGCTAGATCCAAACCGCCTAATGCAATCTTAATGCCCAATAACATGAGTTTAACCAATTCCGAATTCCAGATTTCCAAGGCCTTCTCTTATCCAAGGTGTTTCAGAGTTCCAAGGAGCCTCAGGGGCTCCAGGCAGTGCTTACACTCTGGATAATAATATAACAGAATATTGTAGTGTGGAATAGCCATCCTTAAGGCATCCAAGTTCAGAGGGAACTCCAGGGTCCCAAAGCATGGCTGGCTAAGGGGTAAATACATATGGGTCATGATTAAGGAAAAAGAATTTGAAATACACGGTTAAGTAAATAAGGCAAGAAGTGAATCACTTAGCACATAGTAAATCAGGGAACCAAAGATTCAATGAAAATTACTAATGAACCAAGTTAGAAAATAGGGGAATATGAAAGGTTCAAATTAAACAAGGAAAGAATCAATCAGGATCACACAAAGCAATCTGAAAATCAGTCCCAAAATCAAAGGTTACTTTGAGAGGGGAATTCTACCTATAAAGAGTGCATAAGCTTAAAACAAAGAGAAGTGTCATGCAATTGAAAAAATCAGTGAGTAGTGGACTATAGCTAAGAGAGAATATCAGATAGCATGTAAAAGGTAAGGTAAAAAGTCTTTTAGCAAAAAATAGGAATCACATGGAGAAACAAAGTTGAAACAGAGATGAAATGACTTCAGGCGCTTGGAAATTAGGGTTTTGAAACCAAACAAATTCAGAGTTGAGAAGCAAACAAGTCACGTACAAGTGGCCTCAAGAACTAGAATGAAACCCCCAAATTCTAAGGTTTCTACCCTTAATCGAGTGTAGAGACGAAAGCAAATAAATCAGGCATGAACGACAATGAAATAAGTTCAGAAAAAAAAACCAAAGGGACAAATACCGTAAAACATTTCATAAAAACATAACGAAAGCATAAGATACAGTAGAAAGAATCATAAGGAAACGACAGAAGAGCGTATAGTGGAAGAAAAACACATAGGAATCATAGTACAGTAAAAGAAACACATAGGAGTCACAGTAGAGCAAGTAAAATTAAAGAAACCCCTAAGTAAGAGAAGATGGACGGTTTTGAAAGCAAAGTTTTTTGATAGAAACTTCGAGAAATCGTTTGAAAACCTTAAAATAAATACAGATCTAGAACAGATCTAGAGAAATTATGAGAACCTCAAAAGGCTAGGGTTTTCGAAGAACCCTAGAAGCAAGAAAGGCCTGGAAAAGGTCTGCTCTGAGCCGGGTGAGACAGAGATAGGCTCATAGGACCAGGATATGTCGGAGATGGCTGTGAAACCTGAATTGGCAAAGATCTGAGCGAAAACCTTCAAGGTCAGAACTTGAATATTCAAGTAGCAGATGAACAAGAGCACATGGAGGTGAGTATAGGCCACCCAGGGCTTGGGGATGCCATGGATTCCGGTGAACCATGGTGGAAACCAGTGGGAGAAGTCTAGGGTTTCGGAGGGGCCTAGGGAGAGTTTGAGAGGACGAAGGGGTTTAGGGGCGACGTTTGGGTGAAAATGAATTAGGGTTAGAGTATGGGTGGATTAAAAAAGGTAAGGAATGATGGTGGCCGTTGATCAAAATGATCAACGGTCTGGATTAAAAAGGTGAGGTCGGGTGAGTTAGGTTAGGGGCGGGTTAAATTGAAATTGGGTCGTTTGATTTGGGATTGAAATTGGGCTGAATTGGGGTGCAATTTGGGCTAAAATTGTAATGAAATAGGGCCAGATTTTAAATAGTCACTTCTCCCCGTTTTATTTTATAAAAAATAATAAAAGGATTTTTGAAACAAATTGAAGGTACTAAATTAATAAATAATATACAAATATTAAATTAAAAATTTTGAAACTAATTTTATAATTATAAAATGCTATTAATTACAAAATAGGCTATAGTTGTAATTATATGCAATTTAGATTTAAAAATGCCTAATAAATTGGTAAAAATATGCAAAAATCACCTTAATTATATTTTGGTGTAAATATGAGAATGAAATAAGTTATTCACCAAAAATGATGATTTTGGGGATAAATTTGGATTCTGTACTGTTAAAATAGACAATAAATTGACTTAAAAAAATCTTGAAAATTTGGAAAAAATACCAGTGCTTATATATGCATACATATGATATTTTTGAAATTATTTTGAGTATAAAAAATACTTAGGAAAAAATTGGATATCAATAACTGTTCCTCTTTACCCGAGGAGGATAAAAGAGTTGTCGAGTAAAGACAAGATGGCCAATTTTGACCGGAAACGGCGATTGAAAAAGGACTTTGACCGCGGTCTGGCTTCTGAGCTGCCTACAAATCCCTGGTTTTACAGGAATCAGGCCGCATGTAGTTCAGGAACCATTGACGGAATGTGTCGATGGAGATTCGAAAAGACGGACGAGATGGTTAGATTTAAACAGGTGTTTGGAGTTAAACAAGTTGCGGAGAACAGGAGCGGGGATCGCTCCTATTGAGGCAGCCGTTTGCTAGCTGGTGTACCTGTAAGTAAACGATGTGCATATTTGTGCATAATTAAAACATGATGTAAGTTCCAGTTGGACCATGAATGTTGTCTTCGGACGGTTAGGATGACGTCCTCGGACTATGATGTCCTAGGCCATGAAGAGTGTAAAAGTGAAGATTCGCAGGCCATGAAATGGTGTTCTCGTGCTATGCAGATGGTGCCTCCAAACTATGATGCCTTTGAATAAGTTGGTGATCTTTCAGCCCATGAGAAGGTGGCAATCTTTCAGCCAAATGAATGCAAAGGGTGGCGATCTTTCAGCCAAAGCGAGAATTTAAATGCAGGTGGCAATATTGTAGCCATTTGAAAAAATAAAGTGGCGATATTTCAGCCATGCAGGATGGAGACAATGCTTAGTGTCGGAAGGCGGACGAGTAGCCTTATGCAGGATGGAGGTAGAGCTTAACCTCGGAAGGCAGATAGATAGCCTTATGCAAAATGCAGATGGAGACAGAGCTTAGTCTCGAAAGGCAGACAAGTAGCCTTATGCAGGATGGAGGTAGAGCTTAACCTCGGAAGGCAGGAAATAGCCTTATGCAAAAATGCAGATGGAGACAGAGCTTAGTCTCGAAAGGCAGATAAGTAGCCTTATGCAGGGTGGAGGTAGATCTTAACCTCGGAAGGCAGATAAATAGCCTTATGCAAGATGCGGATGGAGACAGAGCTTAGTCTCGAAAGGCAGATATGTAGCCTTATGCAGGATGGAGGTAGAGCTTAACCTCGGAAGGCAGATAAATAGCCTTATGCAAGATGCGGATGGATACATAGCTTAGTCTCTAAAGGCAGATAAGTAGCCTTATGCAGGATGGAGATAGAGCTTAATCTCGGAAGGCAGAAAATAGGCTTATGCAAAAAATGCAGATGTAGACAGAGCTTAGTCTCGAAAGGCAGATAAGTAGCCTTATGTAGTGCAGGAATGTAAAGGAGCAAACAGTAATAAGTTTTCTTAGCTAATAGACAGTTGTGATATCATGACTGCTAGGGATATTGGGTGTAGATAGTAAACTTGCGAATGAGCGATCGTTCTGAGACTTTCAACCTTGAAGGGTACGAGTGAACGTATTCAATGATTTGTGACTTCGGCGCCTGCATCCAAAGAAAAAATCGTGAGTTCTGTAGAGGGGGAAGGTTAGTTCGTATCCCTTGGCTCTTGACGTCAAACATCATTGGGGTAGTGTTGCTAAACGATGGCGATGCAAATGGTTTTCATGCATGATTCAGTAAATATAATGTAAGTACATATTTGAAAATGATTTTATTTTGGATGAACCAATGACTGCGACGTGGTTCAAGACGCGACAACCTTGCTTGTTTCGGAATTTTGAGGGTCCTCCCAAAAATTCTGCCCCGGTTTACTGGGTTGGCGCTGCCGACGACTGTGCGGAATGACAAAAAGTGTATTGATTCCGAATTTTGAGGGCCCCCCTCAAAATTCTGTCCCAGTTTACTAGGTTGGTGCTGATGAGAAAACTGACTTCGGAATTTTGAGGGTCCTCCTCAAAATTCTGCCCCAGTTCCAATAGCGGGGGAAAATGGAATTTTATTAAAATGTGACCGAACCCATAGGGCTACCTACGTATCCCCTCTTAAATGGGAATCAGGTCAGGCGTAGTTCAAATTACATCATAAAGAAAAAGCATATGATGAAATATAGTATCGTTTCACTGCATCTAAGTTGATTGGCTTCGGCCAGACTTCTCCATCCATTTCTGCAAGAATAAGGGCTCCTCCAGTTAAAACCCGGTGAACCATGTACGGACCCTGCCAATTGGGAGAGAATTTCCCATGGTGTAAACATCCTTGGTTTAACTTTCTTGTTAAAGGCCCTGGACATTCTTTTCTGATATAACTGACCGTGGCAAATTGCATTCATTCTCTTTCCGTCTATAAGGGCTAGCTGCTCGTAGCGACCTTTTACCCATTCTGCATCATCTAACTCTGCTTCTTGTATGATCCTTAAGGAGGGAATTTCTACTTCGGCGGGAATGAATGCCTCTATACCATAAACCAACATGTAGGGAGTTTCCCCGGTTGATGTGCGAACTGTGGTACGATATCCCAGTAAGGCGAACGATAACTTCGCATGCCATTTCTTATGCCTTTCGATTATCTTTCTTAGTATCTTCTTGATGTTCTTATTGGCTGCTTCTATAGCTCCATTCATCTGAGGTCTATAAGCTATAGAGTTCTTGTGCCTGATTTTGAATGTTTCACACATCGCCTTCATCAAGTCGCTGTTGAGATTGGAACCATTGTCAGTGATGATTGATTTTGAAATTCTGAACCGACAAATGATTCGATCGCGGACAAAATCTACCACAACTTTTTTAGTCACTGCTTTGTATGATGTTGCTTCGACCCATTTGGTAAAGTAATCAATTTCCACTAAGATGAACCTGTGTCCGTTTGATGCGGCAGGCTCGATCGGTCCAATAACATCCATTCCCCAAGAGGCGAACGACCATGGTGAGCTTGTTGCATTAAGCTCGTTTGGAGGTACGTTTATCATATCTGCATGTATCTTACAGTGATGGCACCTTCGGACATATTGGATGCAGTCCGTTTCCATAGTCATCCAAAAATACCCTGCTTGGAGTATCTTCTTTGCCAAAACGAAACTATTCATGTGCGGTCCGCAGGTCCCTACGTGCACTTCCTCCAATAGTTTGGTTGCTTATCTTGCATCGACACACCTTAGTAATCCCAAATTGGGAGTCCTCCTGTACAGGATTCCTCCGCTGTGAAAGAAATTGTTAGATACCCTCCGCAGTGTGCACTTCTGAGTGGCATTGGCGAGTTCTGAATATTCTCCTGTTGTCAAGTATTCTTTGATGTCGTGGAACCACGGTTTTCCAACCGCTTCTTCCTCAACATGAGCACAATAAGTTGGTTGGTCATAGATCTTCACCTGAATGGGATCAATGAAGTTTGTATCTGGATGCTGGATCATGGATGACAAAGTGGCTAGTGCATCCGCGAACTCATTCTATATTCTGGGAACATGCTGAAATTCAGTCTTTGTGAACCTTTTCCTCAGCCCCTATATGTGATGCAGATAAGGGAGTATCTTAGAATTCTTGGTTGCCCACTCTTCTCGAACTTGATGTATGAGTAAGTACGAGTCTCCGATTACTAGTAACTCCTGAACATTCATGTCGATGGCCATTTTGAGCCCTAAGATATAGGCTTCGTACTCGGCCATGTTATTGGTGCACGGGAACCTGAGCTTGGCGGATACCGGATAATGCTGACCAGTTTCTGATACCAGGACCGCTCCTATACCGACTCCTTTGAAATTTACGGCTCCGTCGAAAAACAACCTCCAGCCATCATAGGATTATGCAATGTCATCTCCTATGAAAGCTATCTCCTCATCAGGAAAATACATCTTCAAAGGCTCGTATTCTCCTCCCACAGGGTTCTCGGGGAGATGATCCGCTAAGGCTTGTCCTTTGACCGCCTTCTGAGTTATATAGACAATGTCGAATTCACTTAGCAGGATTTTCCATTTGGCAAGCTTGCCGGTAGGCATGGGCTTCTGAAAGATATATTTTAACGGATCTATACTTGATATGAGATAAGTGGTATAGGCACAAAAATAATGTCTCAGTTTCTGAGCCACCTAGGTTAGAGAACAAAAGGTGCATTCTAATAAGGAATAACGAGCCTCGTACGGGGTAAACTTCTTGCTGAGGTAGTAGATGGCTTATTCCTTTCTTCCTGTTTCATCATGTTGTCCTAGAATACAACCGAACGCTCAATCTAGCATTGCGAGATAAAGCAAAAGGGGTCTTCCTAGTTCAGGCTGAACCAAGACCAGTGGCGTCGACAAGTATTCCTTAATTCTGTCAAAAGCCTTTTGACAATCATTGGTCCATTTGGTGGCAGCATCCTTCTTCAACATCTTGAAGATGGGTTCACAAATGATGATGGACTGAGCTATGAACCGGCTGATATAGTTGAGTCTTCCCAGAAAACTCATCACATCTTTCTTGTTCTTTGGCGGTGGCAATTCTTAGATTGATTTGATCTTTGACGAATCCAGTTCTATCCCTCGGCGACTCACAATGGAACCTAGTAACTTTACAGCAGGAAACCCGAATACACACTTGGCGATATTCAGTTTCAAGTTGTATCTCCTCAATCTGTTGAAGAATTTTCTCAGGTCTTCCATATGATCTGCAGCTTTCTTGGATTTGATGATGACATCATCGACATACACCTCGATTTCTTTATGTATCATGTCATGAAATATGGTAGTCATGGCTCTCATGTAAGTAACACCAGCATTCTTCAAATCGAACAGCATCATTCTATAACAGTACATCACCCATGACGTGATAAAGGATGTTTTCTCTACATCTTCTTCATCCATCCATATCTAATGGTATCCCGCAAAACAATCGACGAACGACTGCAGCTCATGCTTGGCGCAGTTGCCAATCAAGATGTGTATATTCGGCAGGGGGAAGTCATTTTTGGGACTGGCCCGGTTGAGATCCCGGTAGTCAATACAGACTCTGACTTTCCCATCTTTCTTCGGTACTGGCACGATGTTGGCTAACCACGTTGGATATTCTACCACTCTGAGAACCCTGGCTTTGACTTGCTTGGTAACCTCTTCTTTGATTTTCAAACTCATGTCGGGTTTGAACTTTTTGAGCTTCTGCTTTACTGGCGGACATGTCGGATCTGTTGGTAACTTGTGAGCTACAATGGATGTGCTGAGACCAGTCATATCGTCATAAGACCATGCAAATATTTCCTCATACTCTTTTAGGAACTCGGTGTATTCTTTCTTTTCTGATGGCGACAAGTGCACGCTGATGCGCATCTCCTTGACATTCTCTGCATCCCCCAAATTAACAACCTCAGTTTCGCCCAAGGTGGATTTAGGCCTATTCTCAAAGTTCTCGACCTCCCTGACAACTTCCTCTAGTATATCATCCTCTTCTGAATCTATGTCTATTTGCTGCATTGCCTCATTGCAAGTCATAGTCGTTGGTTCATCATCAAGATATGTAATAGTAATGTTGTGTAAAGTAAAGTAAATGATAAGGAAAAGTAATAAGATCGATATATATAATAAACTTTGAAAATGCTTTGATTAAATTCATAATTGTTCGAAAAATCAGAGCTAAAGACAATGCGGAAAGAAAAAATCAACTAGTAAAATAAAGATGCGATGCATAATGCTCGTTTAACCTTGCTACCCCAAAGCTTTTTGGGCACTGGTGGTCCTGATTAACTAATTGGTGAGGCCTTTCCCTCGGTTCACAGCTTGAATGGAAGGGCCTTCCTCCCCTTCCTCCTCGAAGATAACACAATAGTCCATATCATCTTCCAGAAGCAGGTTCTTCACCGCCGCTAGTGTTTCATCCTACTTTGATCCGTATATAACATCAGCTGGCTGAAAGTTCTGCTCCAACCGAGGTATAGGGTGCTCCAACGTATATTAGGGGTTGCGCCATGGTGGGGACCAATGATCGAATTCTTCCCAGGTGTATTTATACCCTAAGCCAAAAGTGGTACCATGCTTCTTTAGTTTGATAGGTTTGGTGATACCCTGGAGATTCTTGCCAAGTCCTTTTCCGGGTTCATACCCGCTCCAATTCAGGATGCTCTCAATATTGTTATCCCACCACTTGTCTTTGTCCACGGCATTGACTCGCTCGATGTGGTGGTATGTTTCTCTGCCTATTCTCATTCTGCCTTCGATCATAGGGATGGTTTGGCGACTTTATATAGGGTTGCTACCGTCGCCATGAATGATCACTTCGTGATGATTCCATTCAAATTTCACGGCTTGGTGCAAGGTTGATGCCACAACCCCAGCGGCGTGGATCCAGGGTCGTCCCAGCAATAGATTGTAGGATGCTGGGACGTCTATCACTTGAAAGTCAACATCGAACCAGGTAGGTCCCATCTGCAAACAAAGGGTAATCTTTCCAATAGTAGATCTTTGAGACCCATCAAAAGCTTTAACACTGATAGCTCCGTCTTTGATCTCATGCCGTCCTTTCCCCAATGTCCTGAGAGTTATTAGTGTACAAATGTTAAGGCTGTATCCCCCGTCGACTAGGATCCTGGTGATGAAATAATCTTCGCATTACGCAGTGATGTGCAATGCCTTGTTATGACTAAGCCCTTCTGGTGGTAGC
The DNA here is from genome assembly GCA_026770625.1 of Nicotiana glauca. Lineage (NCBI taxonomy): Eukaryota > Viridiplantae > Streptophyta > Magnoliopsida > Solanales > Solanaceae > Nicotiana > Nicotiana glauca. The sequence goes on along the minus strand of MU782614.1, from coordinate 78,304 downwards.
TCATCCTCGTGGAAGTTGATCTTGTGACTTTCCAACACTTGTCCTGCTATATTTGCTAATTCGCCTCCGGTTATGTAAGTGGGAACATAAGCTTCACTCAATATTTTCATCAAAGCATTCTTGTGTGCCTTAGAGCTTTGCAGAAGAGCCAAGATGAAGATCTGCACTGGTGTTTTGTTCAGTTGCTCAATGACCGAGTATTCTTTGGCCTGTATCTTTCTCCAAAGGTTATCAGGTCTCAACAGGCCGCCCCGAGGCTTGTCTGCTGGACTCAGCTAAATGTTCCAGAGTGTATACCCTGCCTGTTCTGGTCATTCCTTGTGCGGCGATTGCTTCCCCAGCTTTCGTTTTCCCTCTTCTCCTAGCTTCAGCTGTGTAATCCCAAGGTATGGAGTTTGAGTTGAATGGGGTCACATCTGTCATCGTGACCAGAATTGGCATCTTTGGAGGTAACACAACAACTTCAAATGGTGCAGGTGCCTTTGGAATTCCGAACTAGACCTCAAATGGTCCTGACGCCTTTACAGGAGGTACTTCGAACTCAAGTGGTATGGACACATTTACCTCATTGCCCTCAGAGGGTTGGATTTGGGCAACAATAGTATTGAGGGTGACTGTCGGCTTCTTCGGTTTATCTCCTTCAACAATCAATCCGATTGTTCCCCTTAGGCTCGCAATCATTCTCAATCTCGATCATATGAATGCCTCCACCCTTGTGGTCAGGCAGAGGGTTGTTGCGGACATTGGGAGCGGGATCCTTTGCTATGATGACCTTATTATCAATCAAGGTTTGAATCTTATCTTTTAACGAGCGACACTCATCGATGGCGTGGCCTTTCATTCCAGAATGGTATGTGCAGGTTTTGTTGGGATTGATCCATTGGGAGGGATTTTCTGGAGTTATGGCTGGGATAGGTGTAATGTAACCGGCTGCTTTGAGTGTTTCGTATAGTTGGTCGATTGGTTCGGGGATAGCGGTATATTGTCTGGGAGGCCTTCGGTCGAAGTTTGGTCTGGGTCGAGGTAACTTTTGGCGAGTAGGCAGTGATGGTTAATGAGAAGGTTGGGAGTTATATGTTTGGTACACAGGTGCGGGTTGGGAATATCTTGGTGATGTGTGTTGATATGTAGGTGGTGGAGGTGATTGGTAGGCTAGTGGTGGAATTTGGTAAGTGGGTGCTTGGTAATTTAGGGAAGGTTGATAGGTGAGTGGAGTCGTGTGGTATGTTTGGTATTTCATAGGGGATTTGGTTCTTTGCGCAGCCATTATAGAATTCGCGTCCTTATTTTTTGCCGTGCCACCAGACTGTTAACCTTATTGGTGGCCTATAATGCTTTGAGATTAGTGACCATACCATTTTTGATACCTTCCTCAATTCTTTCTCCCAACTTGATGAAGTCGGAGAATTTCTGTCCTTCTATCAGCATTAGCCTCTCATAGTACTGCGGATCTTGAGCTCGGACAAAGAACCTATTCATCTGCTCTTCTTCTAGCGCTGGCCTAACCTTAGCAGCTTCGGACCTCCAACGAGTGGCATAATCCAGAAAGGTCTCTGTAGGTTTCTTCTTCAGATTCTGGATATAAAACACATCTGGTGCATTCTTTGTATTGAACCTGAATCGGTCCATAAAGTCGGATGCCATGCTCACCCAACTTTTCCATTTCTTTGAATCTTGGTTGATGTACCAAGATAAGGCATCGCCTTTCAGACTCCTCATGAAGAGCTTCATGTGGATTTTCTCGTCCCTTCCTACTCCTACCAGCTTATCACAATACATTCTCAGATGGACACTGGGATCACCTGTACCGTCGAACATCTCGAACTTGGGAGGTTTGTAACCCTCCGGAAGTTCAACATCCGGCTGAACACAAAGATCCTCATAGTTCAACCCCTCAAGGCCTTTGCTACCTTCGATACCCTGGACCTGGCTAGTTAACTTCTTGAGTTTGGCAGCCAAATTCCAAATGAGGGAGTCTTTGCCATATGATTCAGGTGCAGTTGAGATTGGCTGGGTATAATGGGGTACAATGTCCACAAAGATGGGATTGTTGTGGATGTGGTCGTTTGTGGTGCTTTGGGGTTCGGGAATGAGTAATGGAGTGTTGTTGCATGTGTTGCAGGCTTGGGCATGAGTGGGTTGTATTAGTGGTTGCGGGGTAATTTGTGGAGGTATGGGGTTCTGTGCGTTAACATTAGGAGGCGCAAGAGTGATTGACAAGCTTGCCAGGTTCCGGACCTGGTCCAATTCTTCCCGAAATTTCCGCAATGTTTGCTCAAGATGAGCAGCAGCTCCCTTAGTAATTGGGGTACCCTGAGAAGTTTCCTCAATTTCCTTTCTAGTATTTGCATCTCCCATTTTGCCTTTGTTCCTGTTTTTGGTAGGACTCGGAGGAGGAGGAGGTGGAGGGCCCTTGGATCTTGTTGAGTATGTTGATAGTGCCAGAATGCATGAACTAACCTTTGGGGAGGGGAGTAAAAATAAAAGAAAAGCAAAAAGGTAAAAAGTTTGTGCGGATTCTGAGAAAGAAAATATTGCGATATTTAAACACGTTGTGCAGTAGTATAAGTCATTTCCTAATTTGGGTGCCTCGTTGTGCCTGAGGTAGGCCTAGCGACAAATTAAATTTGGAGAACTTATATTGCTAAATGCCTCATTTTATTGATAAAAATAAGACGAGTCTAAAAAAAAATGCAATTTAAAATAATGGAAATAACGATGTCACTAATAGCCAGTGGCCTTATTACATTATAAAAGCAGTAAAAGATCCTAACTACTTGGTCCCAGAAGGACCTTCCCCAGATTTGGTATTCTCGCCTCCCTCATACAGCTGCATCAACTCGTGCAGTCCTAGCAATAGATAGGCTCGGGCCAAATGTCCACCTGCATTTCCCTCGGCATTTTGGCAGTCTTTCATCCTCTTCAAGAACTTCCCTTCCAACTCCACTAGACCTCGTTCCAGATACCCTAACCGCCTGTTGGCATTGACATCCATGTCCTTCCACTCGTCGATCAATTTCTGGTGAGCTTCTTGTATTTCCCGGTGTTCATTCTCGCATTCCCGAATCCTTTTGCGCAATTGGTTGTACTTAACTTGCGCTTTAGTCTTTTCATTGATAAGCCTGTGACCTCGGGCGAACCCTGGATTACCCAAACAAGTGTGATTGTCCTCCAACCAACCCGAGTAGTGTGGTACACATCCTACATGGTACCTGTCTGCCTCGATAGTTTCTCTTCCCAAGACGAGCTTCCAGTGCCACATACGCTGATCTTTACACCTATGTGGGCTATCATTGTCCTGAAAGTCATCCTTGAAGTGACTCATTTTTTCTACCCTTGGTATGATCTGCTTCCTTCCAGCTTGCCTCATGGCTCGGAGAGGGACATAAGGGTGAGTTCCCCTCAGGCCAATGAGTGTGAGGAACGGTGCATCTCGGGAACGAACAATGAACTCCCCTGTTGGGAACCACTCGAACATCCACTGTTGCTCTTTCTTTAGATTCTCAAATAGCTCTACCCATCCTCCAGCGTCCTCCGGCTGAGCGATCATGTTGGGCATGAAGTTCATTCGCTTTGGGTGGTGGAAAGCGATATGATCATCACAATCCATGCGTATAATCTCCTGCCGGTAGTCACCTTTCTGAAGGTGTTCTATAAGCCAGAGTTGAAGTAACAGATTACAACCTTCGAAGTGTGGGGCCCCTTGTTGACATTTTCCCAAGGCTCGACAGATTTCTGCGACGATCATGGGCACTATGCTGAAAGACTGCCCATCGATCCCTTCCATTAAGGTCTTGGTCACCATGGCTAGTCTAGTGTGGATCCTAACCTTTTGCATATGAAAGACCATTAGACCCAGGAAACAGAACATGAACACAAAGACCCTTCTGTGTATATACCTTAAAGAGGTGAGGGCGAACTCTTCAGTGTAGGTGCGATAGGACTTGCTATGGCCATATCTCTCGTACAAGAAATCAAACGGTATGTAGGAGTCCTTCAGACAAGCTAGGTCGGGATTTTTCTTGAGTCCCATCATCTTAAGAAACCCTCTACTTTTACCGTTTTCAGGCATAAGCAGACCCGGAGTCTCCCAAGGGGTACCAGCTAGACTTCCTATTTCTTCCAGTAAAGGAGTCATTTCCAAATCCCCGAAGCGAAACACCGATCGATCACTATCCCAGAATAGAGTTGCAGCCTCTATGATTTTGTTGTTAGGCTAGATTTCTAGAAGTGATGGAAAATTCCCTAAGTACTTGCGGACAAGGGTCTGATCGCTGGCATGAAGATCCTCCCACCAGCTTAGCAGCCTTGGGTGAATGTTGGTTACCATACCAAATCTGGGAACTTCGTGCCTCATTTTCTGCAAAAAAAAGGGTTAGACCCAGACTCGACTATTTAAATCAATAATTAGCATAAAGGAATTTAGTTCTCCAAATAAATGCACATAACGTGGAGGTGTCCGTTTGGGTTTCAAGGGAAACCCAATGGACTTTGGACTAGGCTATCTTAATGAGTCATTATGCGGACAACATAACTGACTCAGCTAAGTTTGACCATGATACACGAACAGTTTAATAGAGTAAGGTTTCTATTTTTTTGAAGTGCTAGAAAAGGTACCCTTGAGCGGACAACTCAAGAGGGAAAGGTGCGGAACCGTCGACTACACTGTTGATCGACTGGTTTTACCGCAAATATGCCTTTGCCAAATTTAGGGGGTGATAATATCGGAATGGCGCAACCACTCATTACAAGCGTTGCTATAGGATTCGTTTTGGCACGAGTGGAATATGATGTTGAAGAATGCAGTTACAAGAATGAAGCAAGTGGCATGTATTTTCACATTCATAAAGCAAAAGGTTACAATAAATGCTCAAAAATTACAACGGTATTGAAATAGTAATAAAGCAGTAAAGAAAAGCAGTTAAAGGAAAGGAAAGACATGAAGAATCAAGTTAGTTTCCATGATGAAATAATTAAAGGCAAGAAATAAGGGAAATTTAAGGAAGCAATAAAGTCATACGAAGCATGTAATGGTAAAAGCCTAAAGAAGTTCCTCAGCAGAGTCGGCATGCTGTCGACGCCCCATTTCCTAAAGAGCTAAATCTGGTTTATGACATTATGGGAAAAACAACTCTTATTCCCTTGGGGGAATCGGGTTATAGAATTTGAAGAGTCGCCACCTAATAATTGTAGTGCATTAGGACACTTTAAAGAGAAGAAGCGATTTTGAAAGAAAATCAGAGTTCGGGTAAGGGCCTGAGGTTATCTCGAGGGGAAGGTGTTAGGTACCCCTCAAGATCCACTAGTGTGGTTCCCGACCATGCTTTAATTGTGACTTTAAAAGAAGTGAGAGAAAACAAGTAAAGCTTTGCACATAAGAATCACGAATAAGTTTGAAGCTTTGAAAAGGGTAAAGAAGATAGAAAGAGATAGTTTTTAGAAAAAATGAGTTAATTTAAAGAACAGAATTAAAGAAGACATTGCAAATAAAAGAAAAGGAAAGAGGGTCCTAGGTTTATACAAAATATGGATCACGTCAATGCAATACCCAGCAATCACTCCTCAAAAGAGGGGTCGCACGAGATATTAGTGCACCGGTCATCATATCCATATTCTACCCTTCCCACCCCGTTAAGGTATTTAAACGTGATTAGTCTTGTTTACTTATTGCATGGTAGTACCCGTCCCAACCTATCAGTCCCGGTGTATTAGGACTTCTAATCTTAAAGGAGAAGAAAAGGGGTATGGCATATATGGGGTTTAAAGGACAAAATACTAATTTCGAAAACCAAAACAAATAGCAAGTAAGGGGATTGACAAACAAACATGCAAGGCTCACATAAAATCTCGTAAGTCAGATAACATGTAGTTTAGCATGCCTTGCACATACTGGTTTGGTCTTTAAGCTAAAACTTAAGCGGCGGATGGACTAGTTTAACGCATAGAATTAGATAAAAAGTCTGCATTAGGCAACTCGGATCCAATTGTCAGAGATTGAAGTATTTTAAACGAGTTATTCAGAAAAATTACTAATTTCAGACAAGAGCCTAATGCAGAAGAGTTGAAACAGGGAGTTGAAAAAATTAAAGAAGTTCAGAAATGACTTTAAAATCAGCAGATTTGTTTGAGTGAAAATACAATAGAAGAAGAGTTTTCAAAAGTGAAAGTACATCAAGAGAAAGAGTGAGTTAAAAGACTGTTTTAAAAGATAGCTTCAAGAGATGAATAGAATTTGGGCAGAAAATTTAAAGGAATTATCTCAGATAGATTTGCAGAATTTGTTTTTTTAAAAAAAAGCGTTACCGGTTTATAGGAGTTTTTTATTGAAAAACTTTATATTAGACGTTAAGCCCAGTTAATAGATAGTCGTTACTTAAACAAATCAGGCGAGTTTGTGACGAAATCCTATAGGCATGATATCTATACTTAACTTTCTTAAGACCTGTTATTAAACTGATGAAAGAAGGATCGTTTGATTATCCTATGGCTTGCCTAATGCGTATGCATTTCCTATAGACATGGTTTCTATATGCAACTGATTACACGAATATTAAATCCTATAGGCAGGGTTTCTAAAGATTTGCAAAATGATAATGTATTAAACCCTATAGGCAAATTTTCTAGATAACTGTTAATTCTATAGATATAGTGTCTAAGTGATTGAAAAAAAATGTTAAACCTATAGACATGGTATCTAGGTGACTAATTTAAACACATTAAATCTATAGGCATGGTATCTACCCTTTGATGCAGTAAAATAATCCCCTCCCATACCCTTTTACTAATACTTCCCCAAGTTCTTTTATACAGAAATATTATAGAACCAGAAGAAAGAAAAATACTTAAAATACATCACAGCCTACAGTTAAATCCAAACCGCCTAATGCAATATTAATGCCCAATAACATGAGTTTAACCAATTCCGAATTCCAGATTTCCAAGGCCTTCTCTTATCCAAGGTGTTTCAGAGTTCCAAGGAGCCTCAAGGGCTCCAGGCAGTGCTTACACTCTGGATAATAATATAACAAAATAGTGCAGTGTGGAATAGCCAGCCCTAAGGCATCCAAGTTCAGAGGGAACTCCAGGGTCCCAAAGCATGGCTTGCCAGAGGGGGGCAGAACTTAGAAGCTAGGAATAAGTGTAAAGTGAGAGAGGGGTTAGGGAGCCATTGCAAAGTGTGGTCATGCCTAGCCATGGGCATAGACTGGCACACCCCTGACCCTTTGCCTGGTCCAAACAATTAAGAGCAGACTTTAGAAGTCAGACTTGAGTCTGGATGGTGATTAGGACACCACAGACTTGAGTCAAGGCTCAGCACATAAAGGGGAAGAAAGGAGTGGGGGATTGATTTGAGTAGAGGTTCAAGAGAACCTAGTTCTAAGTCATGAATAGCAATAATGGGATGCTGCCATGACTCATAACTATACTCTCACACAAGAGGGGGTCAAAGGGGAGGGACTCACATAGAAAAGCAATCTATAGAAACACAAGGAAAGGAAGAAATCATAACAAACTAAGGGTGCAGAAACATAGGAAAGAAGCGTAACAGAAGAGAAGAAGTAAACACATAGTTTAGAGGGTATTATTTAACTAGAATGACATACCAGTTGCAAGTTTTAGAATAGCAGAACAATAAAACAAGTGACAGCGAGGAGTCAGCAGAAGGCAAACTCAGATCCTTCAGCAAGTACTTGAGGGTTCAAAAGAACTCGAGAGTGTTTCAGACAGAAAAAGAGAAGAGGAGCAGAGTGCTCAGTACTAGAAATTCAGAAAGTAGTAGTATAGAAAAGGTATTGTAATTGTGTAATTGAAAAGTATTCGAAGTGTATTTTGAAATATGAAGTCTGTGTCTGTGATGAGAGAAGAGTAGGTATTTATACTTTGAAATCAGGCAAGTAACAAGGCAAGAAAACAATCAAGTATCAATTAGGATCAATCAGTAGCAGAGATTCCCTTAATTAAGGAGTCCAAATTTGAACGGTAAAAGGCAGAAGCTATTTAAGGAAAGGGGATCAAGCAACATATTATGTATAACATACAAATAAGGGGTAAATACATATGGGTCATGATTAAGGAAAAAGAATTTGAAATACACGGTTAAGTAAATAAGGCAAGAAGTGAATCAATTAGCACATAGTAAATCAGGGAACAAAAGATTCAAAGAAAATTACTAATGAACCAAGTCAGAAAATAGGGGAATGCAAAAGGTTCAAATTAAACAAGGAAAGAATCAATCAGGCTCTCACAAAGCAGTCTGAAAATCAGTCCCAAAATCAAAGGTTACTTTGAGAGGGGAATTCTACCTATAAATAGTGCATAAGCTTAAAACAAAGAGAAGTGTCACGCAATTGAAAAAAATCAGTGAGTAGTGGACTATAGCTAAAAGAGAATATCAGATAACATGCAAAAGGTCAGGTAAAAAGTCTTTTAGCAAAAAATCAGAATCACATGGAGAAACAAAGTTGAAACAGAGATGAAACGACTTCGGGTGCTTGGAAATTAGGGTTTTGAAACCAAACAAATTCAGATATGGGAAGAAAACAAGTCACGTACAAGTGGCCTCAAGAACTGGAATGAAACCCCCAAATTCTAGGGTTTCTACCTTTAATCGAATGTAGAGACGAAAGCAAATAAATCAGGCATGAACGACAATGAAATAAGTTCAGAAAAAAAACCAAAGGGACCAATACCTTAAAACATTTCATGAAAACATAACGAAAGCACAAGATACAGTAGAAGGAATCATAAGGAAACATCAGAAGAGCGTATAGTGGAAGAAAAACACATAGGACTCACAGTATAGTAAAACAAACACATAGGAGTCACAGTAGAGCAACTAAAATTAAAGAAAACCCTAAGTCGGAGAAGATGGACGGTTTTGAAAGCAAAGTTTTTTGAAAGAAACTTTGAGAAATCGTTTGAAAACCTTAAAATAAACACAGATCTAGAACAGATCTAGAGAAATTAGGAGAACCTCGAAAGGCTAGGGTTTTCGAAGAATCCTAGAAGCGAGAAAGGCCTGGAAAAGGTCTGCTCTGAGCCGGGTGAGCCAGAGATAGGCTCATAGGACCAGGACATGCCATAGATGGCCGTGAAACCTGAATCGGCAAAGATCTGAGCGAAAACCTTCAAGGTAAGACCTTGAATATTCATGTAGCAGATGTACAAGAGCACATGTAGGCGAGTATAGGCCACCCGGGGCTTGGGGATGCCATGGATTCGGGTGAAACATGGTGGAAACTGGTGGGAGAAAGCTAGGGTTTCAGAGGGGGCTAGAGTGAGTTTGAGAGGATGAGGGGGTTTAGGGGCGGCGTTTGGGTGAAAATGAATTAGGGTTAGGGTGTAGGTGGATTAAAAAAGGTAAAGAATGATGGTGGCCGTTGATCAAAATGATCAACGGCCTGGATTAAAAAGGTGAGGTCGGGTGAGTTGGGTCAGGGGGGGGTTAAATTGAAATTGGGTCATTTGATTTTGGGTTGAAATTGGGCTGAATTGGGGTGCAATTTGGGCTAAAATTTTAATGAAATAGGGCAAGATTTTAAATAGCCACTTCTCTCCGTTTTATTTTATAAAAAATAATAAAAATATTTTTGAAACAAATAGAAGGTACTAAATTAATAAATAATATACAAATATTAAATTAAAAATATTGGAACTAATTTCATAATTATAAAATGCTATTAATTACAAAATAGGCTATAATTGCAATTATATGCAATGTAGTTTTAAAAATGCCAAATAAATTGGTAAAAATATGCAACAAATCACCTTAATTATATTTTAGTGTAAATATGAGAATGAAATAAGTTATTCACCAAAAATAATAATTTTGGGGATAAATTTGGATTCTGTACTATTAAAACACACAATAAATTGACTTTAAAAAAAATCTTAAAAATTTGGAAAAATACCTGTGCTTATATATGTACACATATGCTATTTTTGAAAGTATTTTGAGTATAAAAATACATAGGAAAAAATTGGGTATCAACATCAGCCCCGATGACCAGGTTAACCCAGAAGGGTGCCCAGTTCAGATGGTCGGATGAGTGTGAGGTGAGCTTTCGGAAGCTCAAGACAGCTCTTACTATGGCACCGGTGTTTGTTTTGCCCACAGGTTCAGGGCCTTATACTGTCTATTGTGATGCTTCCCATATTGGGCTTGGTGCAGTATTAATGCCGGATGGCAGAGTCATCGCCTATGCTTCGAGGCAGTTGAAGATCCACGAGAGGAATTATCCGGTTCATGATCTAGAGTTGGTAGCCATTGTTCATGCATTGAAGATTTGGAGGCATTATCTTTACGGCGTGACGTGTACACTGATCATAAGAGACTTCAGTATCTGTTCAAGCAAAAGCAGTTGAATTTGAGGCAGAGAAGGTGGTTGGGGTTGTTGAAAGATTATGATGTTACTATCTTGTATCACCCAGGGAAGGCCAATGTGGTGGACGATGCCTTGAGTAGGAAATCAGCCAGCATGGGCAGTCTTGCTTATATTTTGGTCAGCTAGAGACCACTTGCTTTGGATATTCAGGCCTTTGCCAATCGATTAGTGAGGTTGGATATATTTGATCCTAGTCGGGTGTTAGCTTGCACGGTCGCTCGTTCATCATTATTGGAGCGTATCCGTGACCGGCAGTTTGATAATCCCCATTTGTATGTCCTTAGAGACACGGTACAACATGGAGGTGCCAAGCAGGTGACCTTAGATGATGGTATTTTGAGATTGTAAGGGCGAGTTTGTGTGCTCAATGTTGATAGGATTAGAGAGTTGATCTTAGCAGAGGCCCATATCTCCCGGTATTCTACTCATCCGGGCACCACGAAGATGTATCAGGATTTGCGGTAGCATTATTGGTCGTGTAGGATGAAGAAAGATATTATTACATATGTGGCTCGATGTTAGAACTGTCCGCAGGTTAAGTATGAGCATCAGAGGCCTGGTGGATTATTTCAGAGGATTGAGCTTTTCGAGTGGAAGTGGGAGAGGATTACCATGAATTTCGTTACCGGACTTTCGTTGACCCGGAAGAAGTTCGATGTAGTTTGGGTCATTGTTGATAGGCTAACCAAGTCAGCGCATTTCATTCCTATGGCAGTCTCCTATTCATCCGAGAGGTTAGCTGAGATCTGTATCCGGGAGATTGTTCGTCTTCATGGTGTGCCGGTATCTATCATTTCGGACCGGGGTACTAAGTTTACCTTGCGTTTTGGGAGGGCAGTTCAGCGAGAGTTAGGCATTTAGGTGGAGTTGAGTACAACATTTCATCCCCAGACGGACGGCCAGTCCGAGCAGACCATTCAGATTTTAGAGGATATGCTCCGAGCCTATGTCATTGATTTTGGAGGCTCGTGGGATGAGTTTTTGCCTTTAGTAGAGTTCGCCTACAACAACAACTACCTGTCCAGCATTCATATGGCTATTTATGAGGCATTGTATGGTAGGCGGTGTCGATCTTCGGTCGGAGGGTTTGAGCCGGGGGAGGCTCGGTTATTGGGTACGGATCTGGTTCAGGAGGCCTTGGATAAGGTCCAGATTATTCAGGATAGACTTCGTACAGCTCAGTCCAGGCAGAAGAGTTATGCAGACTGCAAGGTTCGAGATGTGGCTTTTATGGTTGGTAAGCGGGTATTGCTCTGAGTGTCGCCATGAAGGGCGTGATAAGGTTCAGAAAGAAGGGCAAGCTTAGCCCTAGGTTCATTGGACCATTTAAGATTCTCGATCGAGTGAGGGAGGTGGCTTATAGACATGCTTTGCCGCCTATCTTATCAGTCGTGCATCCAGTGTTTCATGTGTCTAGGCTTTGGAAGTATCACGGGGATCGATCCCATGTGTTAGATTTCAGCACTGTCCAGTTGGACATGGTTCTGTCTTACGAGCAGGAGCCGGTGGCTATTCTAGACTGACAGGTTCGTCAGTTGAGGTCGAAGAGTTTTCTTTCTGTGCATGTTCGGTGGAGAGGTATGCCTCCTGAGGCATCAATGTGGGAGTCTGAGTCTGATATGCGGAGCCGTTATCCTCATTTGTTTCCCGACTCAGGTACTTCTTCCTTCTGTTCGTTCGAGGACGAACGGTTGTTTTAGATGTGGAGAATGTGACGACCCAAAAGGTTATCACCTATTTTCTTATTCATTCCGTGCTTTCGAGGCCCTGAAATCCTCATTTTAGTTGCCTCAATTTGTGTGCACATTCCGGGCGCGTAGCCGGAAAGCTTAAATATGAAATTTTGTGAAAAATGCTAAAACTTGATATTAAAATGAATAAATTTTTCTTTGGTCAACATTTGGGTAAACGGACCCGGACCCGTGAATTGACGGTCCTGGAGGGTCTATAGGAAAATATGGGACTCGGGCGTATGCCCGGAATCGAATTCTGAGATCCCAAGCCCGAGAAATAAATTTTTGAGTAAAATTATTTTTCTTAAATTATGAAGGAAAATTGAAATGAAAATTGATTAGAACGTGTTGGTATCGGGCCTGTATTTTAGTTCCGGTGCCCGGTACAGGTCTTATATGTGGTTTAATATATTTCTGTGAAGTTTGGTTGGAATCGAACGTCGTTTTACGTGTTTCGGACTTAAAACTCTAAATTTGAAAGTTTATGAAGTTTGAAGAAAAACTAGTGATTTTGGGGTTTGATTCATTGTTTTTGATGTTATTTTGGTGATTTGATTGCACGGTTAAGTTCATAGGATGTTGTTGAGTTAGTGTATATGTTTGGTTAGGAGCCCGCTCGGGAGTGTTTCAGAGGTGTTTCGGACTTAGAAAAATTGCAGAAAATGGCTTTAGCAGTTGCAGGTCCCTTTTTTCTTCGCTTCATGATGCCTCTTCCGCGTTCGCGAAGCTTTAGGTTGTTCTTTCATCGCGTTCACATCACTTCTTCGCGAACGTGTAGGGTTATTTGACTTTGACGGCTTAGCCCACTTTTCTTCTTCGCGTTCGCATACATTTGACTGCATTCGCGTAGTCTTGCAGATCCCTTTCATCGCGTTTGCGTGAATGTCCACGCGTTCGCGTAGACCAATTCCTGGACCCCCAGCCTTTTCCCATCGCGTTCGCACTCTTCACATCGCGAACGCGATGGTCTGCCAAGTTTACCCTTCGCGAACGCAACCCTTCTTCCACAAAGCAAAGGGCAATTTTGCCCAGTTATATTTTTAAATTCCAGAAATAGTGTACGGGATTTTTATAAAAACACACGAGCTCCTTCTTCTACAAGGTCTTTAGGCATCCGTTGAAGCTCCCTTTCACCAAAACTTCTTGGGTTAGTAAATCTTAACTCGTTTTCTTCATTTTCCACCACTATCTATTGAATTCCTAAGCCTAAAACATGTAATTTAGGGTAGAAATTGGGGGAATTGGGTAGTGTTAGGGCTTTTTACTTTTTCTTGATTTAGACGTCGTTTTCGGGTCGAATTTGAAAACAAATTATATATTCGGGCTCGTGGGGGAATGGGTGATATGAATTTGGTCCGAACCTCGTGTTTTGACCAAGCGGGTCCGGGGTCGATTTTTGGGATTTTGGGAAGAAATCTTGGAAATCTATATTAAGGCATTGGAATTGATGTGTTTAGCACATATTGATTTTATGAAGTTATTATTGTATAGATTTGATTGAGTTGGAGCCGAATTCGAAAGGGAAAGCGATTGTGGTGGATTGATTTGGCCGTGGAAATTTGAGGTAAGTGTTTGGTCTAACCTTAGCTTGAGGGAATAGGTGTTGAGTCTTATTTGCTACTTGCTAAATTGTCGAGTACGATGTATAGGCATGGTGACGAGTATCTATACATTGGTGTCTAGCATGACCGTGAGTCCTTATATTGCGATTATTCTAACTTTGTTGTAACTTCCATGCTTATTTGATGATTTCTATATGTTGTAAAGAGCCTTTGAAACAAATTGTGATCTTTAAACTTCAAGGAGCGTTGGCTCAAGTGGTAATATGAAATGTAAAGGTATATGAGTTAATTAGATTCCTTGGAGCATTGGCTCAAGTGGTAAAGTGAATTATAAAGTAAGAAATGAAAGAAAGAGAAAGAGTTATTGGTTTATTCCCTTGCCGGGATGTTTTGTTATTTCGTTGATTTTCTCCCCTGCCGGGGTATTGAGGTTGTTGATATTGTTCCCTTGCCGGGATATAACTGTTTAATTTTTTTCCCTTGCCGGGATTTCTATCATTAATTGTATACTTCCTTGTCCTTTATTTGTGATTATTGTTTGGGTGAGAAAGAGTAATAAAGCACGAAGGGTGATGCCGTGCCGTACGATTTACCATTACGTACTGATATTCATTGGTTATATTGTGAGGAAAGAGAGTAAAAGCACGAAGGGTGATGCCGTGCACATGATTATTGACACGATTAATTTGGTGAGGACGATAGTAAAAACACGAAGGGTGATGCCGTGCATGTTTGTGATCTCTAAGGGTGATTCCATGCTAGCCTCGTCACTATTTCGCCGAGGTTAGGCTAGGCACTTACCAGCATATGGGGTCGGTTGTGCTGATGCTACATTCTATGCTATTTTGCACAGATCTAGGTTTTGGACAGCATCAGCAGTATCGTAGGAGCAGGCCTTCAGTCCAGCAAGACACCAAGGTAGCCCTGCAAGCGTCCGTAGGCCCGGCGTCTCCTCTATCCTTTATTTAGACTGTTATCTCATTGTATTCGAGAAAAACAGATATATTTCTTGCAGACGTTGTATTTATGTTATAACCCAAACCCCGCTCCGGTCGTGATGGCGCCTTTCGTGAAGACAAGGCCAGTCAACCAACCCTAATTGCCTTTTACAAAAGTAGATAAACATGAATAAACAATTTTAAAGATGATTTAATAACATTATTTAGCGGAAGTACAACCCAAACACAGCCCAAACCGGGATGTCACAAGTCACGAGCGTCTATAAGAGTGTAATTTCATTTACTAAGTCTAGAAATACACTGTGCAGGAAGAATGAATAACATAGAAAGACACGGTGCTGCGAGCGTTCGCAGTCACCTCGCTAAACTCCTACAGCTCTAATTCCAACAACCAATACCCACTGTCGGGCGAACAAATACCTGCATTTGCACACGAGGTGCAGGGAGTAAAGAGAGTAGTCCAACTCAATGAGTATTAAAGGTAAATAATAACTTAGCAGCAAGAAACCACGTAAAGCAACTTACATGCAGTATATAAGCAGTAAAATCTCTTAAAATCAGTAAATCAGTGAAGTATCAAATGAAATCTCTTTTACAACAAGAAAAACGGGTAATTTGGTAGTAATTAACAAGTAGAAATCTACCTTTCGGGCAATCACATAGAATAGTATCAGCCCCTTGGGCATGATTTTGTTCCTGGTCAGTCATTGTTACCTGTCCGCACGGTATTATTCGTGGTACCTGACCGCATGGTGTTATTCATGGTCAGTCATTGTTACCTGACCAAACGCATCATACAGTGTCATTGTTACCACTATCTAAAATTTATCCACTATAGATGGGCACCCGCGCTCACTGTGGGGGTGCAGACTCCGGAGGGGCTCCTACAGCCCAAGTTCTATATCATCATAAGGCCTGAAAGCCTGTTCATATTAACATAAGGCCTGAAAGCCTTCTCACATCACACTCGAGGCCTGAAAGCCTCCTCACATAACACTCGAGGCCTAAAAGCCTCCTCATATCACTCCTGAGCCTGAAAACCTCCTCATATCACTCAACATATCCTCACATATGGCCCTCGGCCTCACTCAGTCCAGAAATCATCACAAGCCCTTCGGGTATTTGTAAAACAGTAGTTCTCAGCCCAAAATATCATTTAAGTTTTAAATTTGAGTAAAAGTGGCTAAGTTTGTAAAACAATAGTTATCAATAGGACTGATTTCAAGTACACGTCAAAACGGTGAAAAAATAGTGATATAAACCCCCGAAGGGTGCAGATAATCGGCACAAAGCTCAAATATGGCAATAAGCCCAAATCAAGATGATAACAAACAATTCTCAGTCAAATACGCGGTAAAAATATCAGTCGGGACGGACCAAGTCACAATCCCCAATATTAGACTGTAACGACCCGACCAGTCATTTTTAGAACTTACACCCTGTTCCCCTATTAACTGCTTCCCTAAGTTCATTTCTGCTATTTTGGTTTGCCGGAACATTCGGTGCTAGGACTCGGAGTGCTTTGGGGCACAGTCCCTAAGTGAGAGCTTAAGTGTTGGAAAGTGGTCCGTGATCTGAACAGTGTGAAGACAGCCTTGGAATGGAAATCCGATGGTTCCGTTAGCTCTGTTAGGTGATTTTGGGGTAGGGAGCGTGTCCGGAATATGTTTTGGAAGTCCGTAGCTCATTTAGGCTAGAAATGCCGAAAGTTGGAATTTTGAAGTTTCCGGTCTGATAGTGAATTTTTGATCCGCGGGTTGGAATGGGATTCCGAAGTTTCTGTAGTACCTTCATATCATTTGGAACGTGCGTGCCAAATTTCAGGTCTATCGGATGTGGTTTGGTTAGGTTTTTGATCGAAAGCGAGTTTGGTTGAGTTTTGAAGTTCTTAGGTTCAAATCTTCGGTTAATTCGAGTTTCCAGCGTTGTTTTAGGTGGTTTAAGTATTGGTACAAGTTTGAATGATTTTATGGGATATGTCCGTAAGTTTGATTGAGGTCCCGAGGGCCACGGGTGTATTTTGGATGCTCAACGAAGCAATTGGAGTTTGGAATTTGCTACAGAAAATGTGGAGGTCTGCTTTCCTTCTTCGCGTTCGCGAAGAGCCACCACGTTCGCATAGCTTTGGCCTCTCCATTCATCACGTTCGCGTTCCCCAACCCCCATTCGTGAAGCCCAGCCTTCCCCTCTCCGCTTTCGCGTCCCAGACTACGCGTTCGCGTAGGTCAACTTCTGGACCCCTTTTGTTCCCTTCTACAAGTTCGTGTGAAACGTGTCGCGTTCGCGTAGTTCCAACTCCAGACCTTCGCATTCGCAGCTCTACCTTCGCGATCGTGAAGAGCATTTTTCAATCACTTAAAATTTTCCTTTACGTGAACGCGAGCTCCTCTCCGCGTTCGCGACGAACAAATGTCCTGGTCAGTACTTAACATTTCAAAAACGAGGTTTTGCCATTTTTATCAAAACTCAAGGTTTGGAGCTCGGATTTGGGGGAGATTTTGAATGTTTTTCAAAGGAAATCATTAGTTAACGATTCTCTACTCTTCTATGACTAAAACCCACTAATCTAATCTCGAATTCAACCTTTAATTTCTGATTTTGGTATGAAATTGGTGAAAACTTCTTAGACCTAGTTATGGGGTTTTGAGGGGACATTTGAACTCCGATTTCGGAGATTTTTGTATGGTTAGACTTGTGAGAGTATGAGGTTTCTGAAAATATGAAAATTATTCGATTCTGAGACGTTGGCCTGAGGGGAATTTCGGTCATTTTACCTATTTTCGCACCTTAGCTTTAATTTTAATAATGAAATAAGTTTCTTGCGATGTTATTTACGTTATGTAATTGAATTGAATAGATTTGGGTCATTCAGAGTCGGATACTCATGGCAAAGGCGTGGTTTCTTAGTTAATTTTGTACCGGTTCGAGGTAAGTGGCTTGTCTAACTTTGTGTGGGGGACATTCTCCCCTTAGGACTTGTTAATCGATGATTGAGTGCCTTGTACGTGAGGTGACGAGCACGTACTTGTGCTAATTTTTGAACACCCGATTTTTACTTAAAATGATCAAGTTGTTATTTCTTCCTTATTTACTTTGTTTACTTGCCATAAAGCCTATGACAGCCTAGAAAAGCATGTTTAGCTGCCTTAATTGATTAAGTTGTTTAATTTGCCTTGTTGCATTACGTTAAGCATGTTAGTCTAGGTTCCCTGTTGCCTTGGTGTTTAATTCGGTTTTCGATTATTCTCTGGCTGTTGTTATATATTTATCTTGGGACTACGGATGTGGGATTCCGGTAGCTCCCCCGCCCATTTGTTTACTTTGGGACTGCGGGTTCGATTCCCGATAGATCCCCCTGCACATTTACTTTGGGACTACGGGTTAGATTCCCTGTAGATCCCCTTGCACATTGATAATCGGACTACGGGACGGTATCCCGGGAGATCCTTCGGACACACTTATATGATGGACTACGGGACGGTATCCCGGGAGATCCACTGTAAAGTTAATAAGGGACTACAGGACGGTATCCTGGGAGATCCTCATAGCATCACTGATATTGAGTTGTATTTCTCCGTGTTTATTTCTTGTTTCGATTATTTGTTGTTGACTCGTAGATTCTGTCTTATTTCACTACTGTTTCTATTATTTTACATGTTTTCATACTGCACCTTATTATTATTATTATTATTGTTTATCTCAGTAGGGCCCTGACCTTTCTCGTTACTACCCGACCGAGGTTAGGCTTGGCACTTACTGAGTACCTATTGGCCCAAGTTCAGTTGAAGTTTTGAAGATTGACAAATTAACTCAGTGATGGACCTCGTCCATCTTAGGAGACACAGTTGTTATGGCCCATACACATGAGATGCACGTGAAGAAGATAAATCCTTGGAGATCAAGCAGCTATATCTTCTGAATATCTTCTTAACTGATCAAAAAGATTGCATATCAAATAAGGAGAAGATGTCTCCTTATAAGAAGAGAACACATCCGGATAAGGGGTGGAGTTTGGATTGGTCTAGGACTCAAACTCAATGGAGGATCAGAAATTTTCACAATCCAACTCTAATTACTAATCTAATAAATAACTGAGTTGTTCTCTTTTACAGGTATTGCACATACGCAGAAGTACAACATAATTGAGAGCAAAAGAGCAAGTCGATTTTGCAAGCAATATATGTGAGATATAAGCGTGCACGCCTGAAGCTACTTGAACGAGATAGAAGAACCAGTTCCACTGTGTTTATTATTATTCTAGTTCAATTGTAGTAGGTGTTTCATATTGTACCTTTCAGCTTATTTAGAAGCAATCGTATTAGGTACTTTGAGTATTCAAGTTAGAGTTAACTTGAAGGTGTCACAGTTGAGGCTGTGTGCCTCACTGGATTAGAGTTAATCCTTAGGTTTACAAAGAGATTTTGTAAATGCTGTTTTGGCTAAGTGATTTAGTGGAAGTTTGGGAAAATCCTACTGAGTAGTAGGACGTGATTTTTTTACCTTTTGAGCCAGGTGTTTTCCACATAAAAATCTTTGTGCACTTTACTTTAAGTATTTATTATTCCGCAAACTGCAGTAGTTAGAACACTTAGAAGAACCAGGTTCTTCTAAAGAGAAAATTGGGTACCAAACAAATCACCCCCCCTCCGTATAGTATTGACGTTTATAATATCAATTGGTATCAGAGCGGGTTATCCTTGAAGAGGTTAACACCCTAGGAAAGATCAACAGGAGTGCACCACCTGGTAACTGGGAAGGACAATCCACTACTAGGCCTCCATTTTTCAATGGTCTCTACTACTCCTGGTGGAAGAATAGAATGAGAGACCACATCGTGGGAGAAGACTATGAGCTTTGGGACATCATCACTGATGGTCCTTTAGCCACAACAAAGAAGACTGCTGAAGGGTTGGATGTTCCAAAGAAAAGAGCTGATTGCACTGATGAAGACTTAAAGAAGTGGGAAAAGAATGGAAAGGCCAAGAAGTGGCTAGTATGTGGACTTGGTCCAGATGAGTACAGCCGGATTCAAAGCTGTAATACTGGCAAGGAAATTTGGGACACATTACAAGTCGCCCATGAAGGAACACCTCAAGTGAAGAGGTCAAGAGGAACATTGTTGTATTCTCAATATGCGAATTTCACTATGATGGATGGAGAAACCATCCAAGAGATGTATACTAGGTTCACAATACTGACAAATGAACTTGAGTCTCTTGGAAGGATTATCCTGGAAGAAGAAAAGGTTGAGAAGATCTTAACTAGAGTTCTGCCAATTTCCTGGGAAAGCAAAGTCATAGCTATTCAGGAATCCAAGAATACTGCTACCCTAAAATTGGATGAACTGATTAGAAATCTTACTGCCTATGAATTGAGAAGGCAGACTATGAAGATGGATGCTCCGAAGAAAGAAAGAAGTTTGGCTCTCAGAATCTCAAAAGTATCAGACCTTGAAGATGATGAAATGGCTATGATAACCAGAGATTTCAAAAAGTATCTTATGAGAGGAAAGGGTCTTTCAAGAGGAACAACCTTCAACAAACCGCGGGCTCCTGAGAAGCAGACAAATGATGGTTGCTATAAGTGTGGTAAGACAGACCACATGATCAAGAACTGCCCTCAATGGGAGATTGAGTGGAAGAAAGAAAGAGCTGAATGGAGAAACAGGAAGAAGGAACAGGTCCAACCAAGAAGAAACAAAGGTTCAACTAAAGCCATGGTTGCTGCATGGGGAGAAACCTAAAATGAGGACTCAGAAGATGAAGCTGAAAATGAGAAAGCTCTTATGGCCATCGGAGAATCAGAGGATGAATAGGACGTAAGTATCCTACATCTTAAAGAAAAGATTAAATTTTTGTCTAAAAAAGGTTGGCCGAGCTATTATTGGACTTCATTGATGAGTCTGAAATAATAAATAGTGAGAAGGATATTCTGTCTAGGGAATGTGTTATCCTAGAAGAAATATATAAAAGGTTAGAGTCTAGGGCTGATGAGAGTGACAACACAAATGCTGAGTTGAAGAACCAGGTTCTTCAACTTGAAAATAATGTCATAGAACTTAGATATGAAAATATTAAACTGAAATTAGGGATAGGAAAGAAAATGGCTGATCAACCATTTCTCACTCTAGAAGAAAATCTAGGAAAATGAAAGATGAACTGTATAAGAAAGATGAATTGATTAAGGTCCTAAAGGAAGATTTAGGAAAGTTAAAGCATGAACTAGACAGAACATGCAAATGGAGCAAAGCTTCTGATGCACTCTCCTGGCTGCAAGAACATCGCAGCAGCAACAAGAGAGGACTTGGATTTGGGACACAAGCTCCAAAATGGGATCCCAAAAACAAGTACCTCACACTTCCTGAAAATAAGATCTGCACACACTATGATAAGATTGGCCATTACAAAATTGAATGCAATGCAAAAGAAATTGCAAGTCAAAAGAACAAAGCCTTTGTCCAAGAAAAACACAAACGGCCTGGTTGGGCAAAGAAAAATTTAATTCATCCTTTTGCCCATAGAAAGGGACCCAAACTAGTTTGGGTTCCTAAGACTAACCCATGATTTCATTTTGCATGTCCAAGTGAAGGGGAGTAGCCAAATATGGTACATGGATAGTGGCTGCTCAAAACATATGACTGGGAACAAGGACCAGTTCCTTTCACTTGAGAACCAAAAAGTAGGTAATGTCTCCTTTGGAAATGGAAAGAAAGGTGAGATCATTGGGGTTGGAAAGGCAGGAAAGACATACTCTCATTCCATTGAGAATGTCTATTTGATAGATGGCTTGAAATATAGCCTGATTAGTGTGTCACAACTGTGTGATAGAGGTAATCTTGTAGCTTTCACTTCTACCAAATGCTTTATGATTAGCCTTACTACTAACAAGATTGTTTTGCAGGGAAAGAGAGTTAACAATATTTACATTGTAGATTTGTCAACTCTCTCTGAAAATGA